>VWZP01006959.1:1005454-1029208 GCA_013396995.1 Dicaeum eximium
TTTTTTTTTAATATCCAGAGTAAAAATATAAAGATGAAATTGTTACTACCACATTTATGTTACGATCAACACAACAATATTGTTTACATTATTTTGCAAAGATGGGAGCAGGTAGGTTGTAACAGTACTATACAGTGAGGGGAGCCCAAAGAATGGAGACCATACTTAGAATACACATCAGAGAAGTGAATTTTTTTAGCATACCAAGAAGATGACTACAGGGGCAGTCTGATAGCACTGCATAAGTACCTTGGAGGGGGGAATAAACTAGGGAGGAAGGACTTTATTCTTCCTGAGAAAGTTGTGACAAGAACCAGATAAATTCAAAAGAGAAATTAGGCAGAAACATTTAACTGCAAGGAAGATGATCCACTGGAAAACATTAGAAAATAGGTGCTCCTTTTTTTCTGGTTGATGTCTTAGAATAATTTCTGGAAGTCTTATTTTAGTAAGACATGAGCATTATCTCAATATTAGGTAACTGCCTATGATATAAAAGATGTNTAAGTCTTATTTTAGTAAAACACGAGTATTATCTCAATATTAGGTAACAGGTAGTATTTCAACTGCCTATGATATAAAAGATGTGAGGCAAAAAGATCTTCAGGTCTCAAATACTTTAAAGCTACAAGATAGTTTTAACTAGCATGAGGTTTCCTATGTTTTTCACCCTTCCATGGAAACACATTCATTAGTGTTTTCAATTTATTTTGCTAATTTAATTCCAGGCAATTTAAGACCCTGATGTGGCTGCAACCTGTGATTTCCTCCTTCCCTGTAACAGATTTAGGTATCTTATCTCCCCAGATTTTCAGTCAGTAAGAGATTGTTTCAAGATGTTTGTGCTTTTTGGTTTGAATCCATTTTATGTTGGAAAAAAGCTATTCCCTTAACCACTCACAGCCTAAGATGACATTTATTTTGACAAGTTCTCCTCATGGCTCACAAATTATATCTTTTCCCAACATGTCTTGCCTGTATATTCCTCAACTGTCTGCTTGAACAACGGGAGGTTGTTTACTTTCTCAGATAAATATAAAAAAATCTACAGAAACCACTCTTTTCTTCTGGAAATGTGGCTCATTCTATACCTTGCAGCATCACCCATTATGCCAAGGTGAGCTGCCCAACTATCTCCGCACTACAGTATCTGTATTTACAGTGCTCTCCACAGAGAAACCTCTTTGGGTCAGAAGAAATAACTTCATTACACCTACATTATCCTGAAAACCTCTGAAAGACGCATAGCTTCCTTTAAGGAAAAAAAACCCCACAGAAATTAAAGGCTCATCTCTCTTGTTTTACTTCAGTGGAAACTGGAGCATAACCATTTCTACTGAAATCCATGAAAAATTCTATAAATAGAATAATGATCCTGTGATGGCTCAAAATCTCGTTTCATAGTTTTTGTTCCTCCCTTTCAGTTGCCAAGTTGAATATTGTTTCCAAAGACTAAATTTAAGACATGTAAATTGCGGACAAGCAGGAGATAAGTTTAGTAAAAAAGATAGGTAGGCAAAGAAAAGCAGCCCATTAGAAGCTTTCCCAGAAGAATAAGGTAGGGAAAAGATGAGGATGAAGCCCAAACTCTCAACAGCAGAGTATTTAAATGCCTCACTACAGACCCCCCCACTAGGTCACAAAGGGACAGAAGCATCTCCCTGTTGTGTACCTTTGCTCTGAGGTGACAGCTAATTGAGAATCTCCTGACTTTGGTCATTTGCTGGGAACAGGATCATAACATTCTTTTATGACCATTTGTGTAGTACAAATTTTCTCGCGTTACTGGAAAAGATTGGTAGGAACACACAGTCATTTCCACCTAGACCTGGGCTGATTTATGCTACTGTCTTCACAGTCTCAGGTTAAGTATTACACTGGTGCCCGCCAGCAGTGCAATACTTGACTGTCTGTCAGCACTTCCATCATAAATTTCTGTTTTCAGAAGCTTATGACTTCGTTGTAAAATGTTGCTTGTGGGAGGAATCCTGCAAGGTCGTTTTAAGTTACAAGACAGCAAACAAAATAAAAAAGTTAGTCATTTCTAACTCTTTCTTTGTACTTTATCATTTAAAAGGATCTATAAAATGCTTGTTCTGCTGTTCAGCTGAGTGTGACAAACCTGTGTATGGTATTATTAATACTACTAGCTCTTTAGGGAAGATACTTAAATAATACTTGAATGGTATTTTATTGTGGGGTTATAAAAAGCAATTTTTATTTCATTGATTCAGTGGTAGCAGTTAAGTCCCTCCCTGAGGTATATACCAATATCTCCTTGCTCCCTTTTCTGAAGCCCAAGGAGTTCTTCAATTAAACTCACGGTACCTCAGGCTTGGATTATGCAAATTGCTCAGCCAAATTATCTGATGGCTCCCAACTTTCCAGTTTCCTCCCTCATCAACTTTCAGAGCTGCATATTCATTTTCATCTTATGGAGTCCCATTGATATTTGTCTAGGAATCCTGATCCATCTGTCCTTCCCTGGAGCTTGCTTCTGTCTGCTTCTTCCTGAAAGTGCGGCTTCATGCCTGTCAGTTTTCTTAGGGATGTACAAAGTCTAGCCAAATTTTTCCAGGTTGCAACAGCAGATGGAAATGTGAGGGTCTCAGAGATATATTTCCACACAGACCTCCCTACTACCCTGCAGTGCTGCTCAGAGGCTTTTCCACGGAGGCCTTTCAATGGAAATGCATCAGCACAGGCATTGGAATATTTTACAGATATCATACAAAGTCTTTGGAGTGTGTTTGGGATTTCCAGTTTCACCTGAGATATTAAATTATAAAGCAATTTCCTGGGTAAGATGCAGGATGTGACAGATCATTCTTGTGACTGAAAGTAGGAATGATCCTTAAAATATCTAATCCTGTGCTACCATCCCAGATGATGGATTTATTCAAGCTAAATTTTAGCACCTTTTCAACCACCTTCAATTAAACCCTTGAATAAGGAAGAAAAAAGTACTTTTCCTCTTCCCAAATGCATCCCTAAACTGCCTGAATGTTCTTTATCCCCTGGTGTTGCTGACACTTCTGTCTCCAAAGTAGCAACGTCACTGATCCTCAGAAATCTCTCTCTAAATATTCCTCCTAGCAAAACAGCACCACTGCTTTGCCACCACTGTGATTTTGTGACTCCTTTATCTTCTCCCACCTTAACATCTGGAACTCATCCTCTGTGGGCCTGTGAAAAGCCAGGTCTTCCAGCACATAGAGTTACCTCTTTAGAATTGGCAACACTTCTTCAGGATGAAGATAAATATTTCCCTCCATGCTCTCAATACCTTCCCCTATCCAGTAATTCCAGCCTCCCTCAAAGACCTTCTTACTATCTCTGATCTGCTTTTTACCCATACCATCAACAACACTACTAATGTTGTTTGCCAAACTCATATCAACTTTAAAATTGTATCTTGAAATTAGTCTTCAAATCCAGTTTCTGTGGATTTCTTTCCTTTTTATTTTGTTTGTTTTGTATTTTTTGTTCTCTTTCATCTTGCTATTTTTTTTTTAAGGATGAAGGATGATTTTGTTCTAAGCTCTGAAGAATACATTTGCACCTTTAAAATGAAAGATCAGCTCCTGAAATTATTAGACAACTCCCAGCAATGGGTATGTAGGAGAAACATCTACAAATTTAAACGTTGAGATAAAATTCTGGGCATCACAGTGTCACTCCCTCTTTTAACAGGCTTACAATGATCCTTATAATATCTAAGTTAATCTAAGTAGCCCTATGGAATGCCAGCTCCCAAGGAGAGTCGGAAGGCAGGTAATATGGCCTTGAAGTAAAAAGCATGGGCCAGGGGTGAGACAGAGGCAGATGTGCAGAGTTTACAGCATGGATTGGCTTTTAGGAAGCCACAGTAGAAGTCTAAAGTTTCCCTTCTCTGGCCCCTTGCTCATAAGTCTCCTCCCCAAAATCTCCCCTGGGGTGTACCCAGGCACAGTTGGCTCAGGCCACAGTGAAATGCTCTGGAAAGATTCAGGAAAATCTGCTCAGTTGCTTTTGAAGGATGCAAAAGAGAGGAAATTGTTTCATGGCTTAGCTTTGTCTCAGAGCTAGTTTTGTATGCACACACTCTTAGGGAGGCTGGTAATGTCACCAGGCATAACTACGATAATTTTGATCCAAGAACATTTGAAGTTCTCCAAGTTACAAATTATACAGTAGCCACCTGCAGTACTATAAAACTGCTAATCATACCCATTTAGAAGAAAAATCTGACAATAGCTATCTACCTTCAGTCTTTACTTCTGACTGTTTTTTGAATGAATATACTTATTTTGAGATTGACTATTTCCATGATTGGGCAGACTCATAAAGTGACTTTCAATCATCATAAAATGTAATTATTAACTTTGAAATATCACATTTCAAAATTGTTGGATGCTGCATAATTTCAGCATATGCAAATTAAACTTTTTCTCTGGTGCTTGTGCAGCTCTGTTTAGAGCTATGCTAAGCATCATGGTACATTCTACAGGCAGGCAAGCACTGTGATGAAAGGTCCCAGATCAGAATAGCCAGGATCATCACCTGGGGTGCTGATTTGAACCTTCTAAAATCTTATTTGGACTGGAAATCCAGCTTCCATCCCCTACCTATACTGCATTGGTACCCACTCAACATGTGCTCACACCATAGGTACACTAGAATGAAATCTTCATGACTGCAAGCAAAGCTAAATAAATTAACAACCTGTTTGGTTTGACATACTGGAAAAAGATACCAGATAGCATTTCTTTACAAAAAGAAAGTCAGCTGGTCATGTAATTAAATATTGTACTGATAATTCCACAAAGACAGCAGTCAGCATTCAATTGTGGTTCTAAATTCCTGGATTAACTTTAGCCTCACTCAAATCAGTGGGAGATCTGCTACATACTTCGATGGAGTGAAGGTTTTACCCCACTGTCATTTGCATGGTGAATTACTGAACCTACAGGTTAGATCATTAAAGGGTCCCTGAAATATGTTACATAATTAAATACATTTTCACAAAGTAAGTCAATTTTCAAAAATGCAAGTTTATCCACAACTTAAACTAATCTATATTTAGTGAGCTAGAAAAAAATTCATGTTATTACCTGCAAGAACACACAAGGAACAGTGTGCCATCTTTCATCGCAAATGTTTTGCCTTTTCCCATTGAATTTAGACAATATTATCTAAACATTTTTGTGCCTGATGACCTTTCACATCAAGGGCTGAGGTAACACTACAATGTCACTTTTCTTGAAAGCTAACCTGTTATCACACAGTACCTCATTTCACTCAGTGGTATTATGACACTAACAGAAGTGCTATGATACACCACGACACGATGGATTTCAGAGAAATTTGCAAGATGAAGAAGTAATTTTGCCTCCTCCACAAAGCAGTGTTATGAATATTCTGTAGAAACAATGATCTGGGATTTTTTTCCCCTTTTCTTTTGAAGCAGAAGACCGATTTGCAGTAGAATTGCAAATTTCACTTCTTATTTGTTTTTTCAATACCTTTCTATATATAGCACACTATTTCATGGTTTTTGAAAAGAAAACTATTTGATTTGAGTATGTTTCAAGCTGAAGAGAATCTATGTAAATATTCCCTGAGAGTGAACATGGAGCCTTGTCTGTCTGTACTAACAATGAAGTACATGGTAATAATATGTTGCCCCTTCTGTCTAAAATGTCTGACTACTCCATCAGGGCTTGTTCTATGCAAATATTTCTTCTTAAGCTCTTTTCACAGCTGCAGTTCAAGGAAGCTGCAGCTTTCAAGGAAGACACATTTCTTCAGTTACAGTTCCTACCCTTTGCTCTTCCAGCTGCCAAGTTTACTTTCTCCTGTTGCAAAATCTTTGTCAATATTTAAACGGTTTCATAGAACGGTTTGGGTTGAAAAGGACCTTAAAGACCATCTAGTTTCCCTCCAGATTTCTTACAGGACCCCTTCAGGTATTGAAAGACTGCAGTAAGTTCATCCCAGGACTTCCTAAGTCTTGGTTTCTTTACCAAGTGTGTGTTTTTTGCCGCAGGACATTTATTATTACCCGAGCTGGATCCTGAACAGATAGCTCACTATTCCTAGCCATTTTTATTTACCTACACAGAATGAACTGCTTTTTAGAGCAATGAAATGAACATCCTTCCACACTGGCATTTCCTGGTGGAAAGAATAGATACCATCTGATAAAGGTGCTGCTCTGCATCTTCCCTAGCTGTGAGACTTTAGAGCTGCAGAACAGACAGCAATTGCAAAGGACCAAAGGTGAAAAAATGTGCATGAAAAGTAAGAGCAAAGGTTTCACCTGGCAAAGCCGACTCCTCTGCTGACTCCATTCGCATCTCTTAATATTCTGGTGGAAATGACATGTCCAAAGGGTTTCAGCATATTCTCCAGTTCCTGCTCATCCATGGACACAGGTAAATTTGAGATGTATAGATTTGTGGGATCTTGCTCTTGTTGCTGCGACAAAATAAGAGAAATACCCTCAGTTAGGCTTAACACAGTAGAATAGCTTATGGCTCGTAATAAGGGGATCAAACCTAGAATTCATATCTGCATTAGAAGAAAAGCTGGGTTTTTATGATGGCAACATATTTGCCAAATTTCTGCAAACTCTCATGGATGTGCTTAATTCTGTACGTGATTGCTCTTATTGAACTCAGTGACGCTACTCATTTATAGAAAATTACTCTCATGAACAAGTGTTCTTGGATTTGTGTCCTAATTTAGTAAAGAGATTGTGAAGAAAATGTGATTTCCACAAATGTGCTAATGTTAACATAAATAAAGAACAAAAATTAAACATGTATTTTAAGCAGATGTGCTTTCCAGCCTGAACACTTCCCATTCAGCCTGTTCATCATGAAAAAGGTTGGTTGAAAACACAGAACACTTTTCATAGTGTCTTCTCCCATTCTTTCCCCATCAAAAATGTCTTTCTTAATAATAAGCAACAAGATCTAACTGGGCTGGAGGCAGGAGGGGGAGTTCTGCAGTTCAACCTATGGTCCTGGTAATATAGGTCACATGTTTGTCCTGAGACTAAATCAAAAACTATTATAAAACAAAGCCTCTAGCATGAATAACTGAAAAAACAAATTTGAGAGCAGCTTTCTTGTTCTATTTCAGCTCTTTAAGCTAAACTTTCCATTTTGGTAACCACTCCAACTCCTTGCTTGCTGAACTACTGCATAGAAACATGAAAGAGATATAGATGCCATATGCAAAATAAGTGTATTAAAGCAGTAAAAAACCCCTTGTCTGCAGACAACCAGGTCTTGATTGCATTAAATCAATTTAGTTATGCCCTTGCAAATTTTCATGGCTCTGTCCATTTTTATTGATACAAGCTTTACATAATATCTGATCACCTGCCAGTACAAGCCTGACTGAGATCAGGCATTACTACATAAATTCAGCTAATGTTAAATAACCAAAAATATAAGAGGCAATCATTATACTGTGCAGCAATCCAGACAACACCTTCTCTGAGAAAGTCCTCTGAGACAGAGTTTTTAATTATTTTTATTACACATTTTAATGGGCAGAATTAATTTGTATTTGTTCAACACTGAGTTGACAACAGCAATACCCTTTTTTTGCTGAGTTGTCCTAAAATCAGATTAATAACCTTGCAGCAGCACTGCAACCTTGCACTGTTATGAAATTACACACAGTCCTGGAGCCATCTGCCCTGGTTTAACTAAACTAGTTTCAAATTTCACTCCATTAAAATCAGTGAGGATGTGCCTTGTCAAACACAATTATGCATTCTGTTTCAAGAAGATGTATGAAGACAGGATAGAACCAAGATGTCTGCTCCATCACTGCCTTCTACATTCAAGGCCTCAAAATTGGAAAGAGAAATTGCTTCAAGCTGTGATTCACACACACCATCTCTGCAGGGACAGGAATGACTAAGGCAAATCTAATGTAGCTGTATGCCAGATTCAGAAGCTGAAGGAAGTTTTTAGCTTGTCTTACCCCAGGCTCAAGGGAAATTTTACCTCTTTTGGATGAGACAAAAAACTGCAAATGGACACCCCAAAAGATCCAAAATCAGGAGGCATGTAATACTGTTGTACTGTTTAATGTGGATTCTGATCCCAGGGCTATGGATGCTTGTCTTTGGACATACTGGCTAATGACCACTGCATTCTAGCTTTGCATCTCCAGACTTACAACAGAAATAAAAGACCAAAGTAGGCATGTTTTTAAGCTGTTGTCCATAAAAATATACCCAGTTATTACCATGTCTTACAGTAAGGGGCAGAAGAGAGGAGAGGAACACCATACACACAAACACAGAACTTACTGCAAATTCAACTGAAGTTACAAACCTCAACTCTAGAAAAACCTTTCACTTTCCAGTTATCTTTCCCTGCAGACATCTTCCTTCCTCTCACATCATTTTACATTTAAACACATCCAGAAGCTAGTTCCTCTCCAGTAACCAAAATATGCTAGTGAGGGGTCAGAACTGCTACAGTACCGACAGTGGAAGGAAAATCATGCAAACAGTGCTGGAGAGAAGGTAGACAAGAAAAGAAAAGGAATATGAGCTTCAGATCCCACTTTTAGCTTTGGAAAAAGCAAGGAGACAAGAATGCAAACCATTTTCTTTCTCTCTCTCTCTGTCTCTTTTTTCTTTACATTTTTCACCTTTTCTGTATGCAAACTATTTCAGTTTTATTGGTACTTCTCCCCTTATCCACCCTCCACACTCCAAAGCCATGCAAAAAATGAAAGATGTAGGAATTTGGAAGCATCTTCATTGTTACTAAGCACTTTGAAAGGGTGAGCAATAGAGGCAGGTAAAGCAGAGGCATTCAAAACCAAATCGAAGCGGAAAGTTTTGCAATTCCAATTGGCATAGTTCTTCAGGAATAATTCCATTATTATGCAAACCTCTACCTATTAATTGGTTAAGGGCTTTGATTAATCCACCAATCAATGCTCAAGGACTAACATCTCCTGCTAATATTTATAAAAAATACGCTGATGAAATCCCTGTAGCTAAAGACCAGACTAATGTGGAAAAGTGGAGTTATGCATCAGTAACTTCACGACAGCCTCTGCTTTCACTGAAGCAACTCAGTCCCACAGCACATTAAAATGAGAACTCTTCCTTTGACTACTCAGTTTTCAAGCTGGGTCAAACAAATAAAATAAATAACAACTGTTGCCAATGTGTCTCCCTTCTGAACCAGGAACTCATAAGCCTTCAACTGTGCTAGAGATTAAATGTTGTTGTTTTAAATATCCATGGAACGTTAGCTACACTCGGAGGATGAATGAAAGACTAGCAGACCATAGTCACTCTTTCACAGGGATTTGCCAAACCTATCTTTTATCAATGTGATAAATAAATGCTGCAAACAGAGAGAGATAGATGAGGCTACTCATGCTACCTCCATAACACAATGTTTTCTAAGAAAGGAAAAAATTCACATTATTTTCCCTTACTATACAAATATAGCATTTAGAGAAATACCCCTTTCCCTTACAGAGTAATATCACCCCACAGAAGCCATATATCACACAACTAACTGAAACAAGATGAAATGCCTTCACAGTAATGCAGCCAGGAGCTGAGCAGGTTTTACAGGGGTGGTGTGGAATCCATCTGTCCCCACTGTGCAGCCAGACCCCACTGCCACCTACCCTCATGAGTCCCTGTTTCTCAGGCTTGGTTCCACTCCCAGCCTCTGGCACTGAGGCTCCATGGGATCTTTTTAAGTTGTGCAGAGAGCTCTGATGTTCATTGTGGAGGTGCTGACACACACCTCTCATTTTGCCCAAGCCTTTTCATCCCAGATTCCCCAAAGCTCCCATGTGTGAGACATTCTCTTCCCTATCCCTGTGCCACTGCTGAGCTTTTCACTGTCAAAGGTAAGTGTCCTGCTGTTCAAAATGTGCCTATTTGTTGACAAGATAAGCCTAACCTGAACTGTAAGTCTGAGCACCCCAGGAACTTCTTGCCTTTCATAATCCTAACAGTTGACAGCTCAGTTTCTGCCTTCAGTGAAGGAACAGCTCCCAGGGTTGCAGGACTGATGGTGATGTTAGTGTCTGGATCAGGCTCCCTGTGGTTCATTTAATTCTCTCGAAGACTTTTTGCTAGACATGAAAAAATTGCTACTTCCCATTTTGGGCCACTAAAATCCCATTTATTATTGTCTCCAGTTTGATTGACCACTCATCAGTGAGAGAGCTGAAAGTCTTTTGTGTGATTTGAAGGTCTCTTCAGAACTGCATGCCCCTAATAGTCTGGGCAGGAACCAAAAGTGTGGGTGACAGAAAGCCACACGCTCACCACAAACAACTCCAACAGCACCGTGACTTGGATGCCCCAAGTTGGAGACTTGGGGCCAACGTGGTGGGGCCACCAGCCAAGCAGAACCTGGGCTTTGCTAGAGATTTCATAGAATCCTAGAATCACTAAGGTTGGAAGAGACCTCCAAGATCAAGTCCAATCATTAACCTAACGCTGCCAGGTCCACCACGAAACCCTGTCTCTAAGCACCACATCTACATGTTTATTAATAACTTCCAGGGGCAGTGATCCTCTCACCTCCCTGGGCAGCCTGTTCCAACCCTTGACCACCTTTTCAGTGAAGAAATCTACCCAGCTGGACCACATAAGAGACACCATGCTGGCCCTGCACTGTAGATGAGTGACACACCTGTTGATGCAGTTTTCCCAAAGCACACTTGTGCCTTGGATCTAATCACCCAGGAGTGAGAAGGGCCTCCCCAGGGGGACCAGGGCCAGCCACTGCAGCTGTCCTGGAGGTTCACAGGAGCAGGGGGCTGCTGAGATTGCTGGGGGGCCCTCTGCAGTGTGGCAGCACAGCTCCTCTGCCTGTCCCAGGCCCCATGCCAAACACAGATAAATAATGGGTACAACACCAGGCCAAGTTGCTGCTCTATGAACAGAGTGGTGAAGCAGCTCTGCAGCCTGCTGTGTGTGCCAGCTGCAGAAGAACCATGATCAAAACCTGCAAACTTGCAAGCGCAGTCTCAAGCACGATCCAAAAAGCTTGCTCCTGGCTATCCTCACAGACGTTAATTTTAGCCAAGATCTCCCATTTGACAGCCCAAGGATTTTCCACATACAGCCTGCACTTGCACTGCAGCCCCAAAGAAGCGGGGATAAACTTATCCAGTGAGTCCCAGCCCTAGGAAATCCTGGCACAGCCTCACACCGTAGACTAAGCGCATTCTGGGACCCCGGTGCGTGCCAGTCTGTGTGGGTACACTGAGTGCCAGAGAATGAGCCAACAACAACGAGAAAAAAGAAATTAAGTCAATTTAAGCTCCTCTCCAGAGAAGTGCATGGCTTTTTGCAACTCCCTTTGCTTCCACTGCAGCCTGTTTCACCATCATTCTATGAGCATAATCCCTCAGCTCCTCTGGCCCTTTAGCTGCATGCTCCAGGGGCTTTAGCTGCATGCATATGTTGCAGCTGGGCCATTCTGGCTGGGGATGTGTATGATAGACACTCTCAAAGTGGTCAAAACCACACCTAGGCAGGCTTAAAATTGTGAAGATTTTTTTTTTTTTTTTAAATTCCAATTTGAAAAAAAAAAGATCCGATCTTAAAATTGGAAGGTTTAAATTGTGAATACTGCAAACTAGCAGTAGGTCAAGCCCATGTTTTCAATTAGCTCAGGCCAGCTCCAGTGGTCAGCAGAGCAGACGTCCTGCTGCAAGGTTCTGGAGCTCAGCAGTCAGGAGTAGTTGTACTGGGGAAACAGCCAGGAATTTTGTTACTGCCTTTTAGCAAGAACTGGGCCAGTCATTCAGCTCCCAAGGCCAGTGCCAAGGATGCAAAAGAAGTTTATAATGAGGTGGATTTCAAATACACTACACTAACAGCATTTCAAACGAGGGGAAAAAAAAAACCAAACAACCAAACCCAACCCTAGTGGAGGGTGTGCTGCAACTCCAAGTTTGCTGTTTGCTTTGCTGGGCCCTCCCAGACACTTCTGAAAGGAAGGACAACGTTCAGATGGGATTTTCCCTCCCATCTTGAGATAATCTTTGGAAGCAAAATGTGAAAACTGAAAGAACAATTCCTTCTTATGTGAGCTGAGGCTAAAGCTCCTTATGCAGTACATTTAGTAATGCATTCTTTAAAGACACGTGTAGGGAGGGGCAGACAGCTTTTGGCTATGTTATTTTTTTCCCAAAAGGAACTCAAAACTCTTTTAATCCGTGACCTCAGTAGGACTGGAAACTGAGTATGTTTGGTTTATCTGGAAACCTTATGTACTGATTCCATTTATTGAACCTAATTTGTTTCTCCTTAGAGTTTCCTAGAGCTTGCTCTAGGAAACTAAGCACTGATTATGAGTTCAAATGATTTCTTTTTCCATCTTCCAAACTTATTCTGGGAATTTAACTTTGTGTGTGGATCAATATGAGATTCTGAACTCCTCTTTTAAAAGATATAATCAATATTTATACTAATAGATCATATGATTTTCTTGTCTTTAATAAATTGAGACTTCATTAGATTAATTTTGACACAGGTCAATATTAACGCTCACCTTTAGAAACACAGTTCTGTCTTTTTAGATGCAGGCTCAAAATGCCCTTTAAGCAGTATTTTCCTCAAATTAGTTCATCTCTGCCTTATGGCTACTGCCCAGATCTTCAGCCTATGTACTGAACTCCTTGTCTCGTTTAGAGATTTTGGCTGAACTTCTGTATCCCCTCAAGATAAAAATAGTAACGTTTTTTATAGAAAAAGCCATTTATGTGGATCCATAGATATGAAACCAGATCATTTATGTGGAAACATTTATGTGCCATTTCATACTTTTCTCAGTGTTTGCTCACTATTTTGAAACTGTTGTATGAGCATCAGTCTCATCTTCAGTTTATTAAATTATTTCTAAACTGGAGTCTTTATAGCCACTGAGCTTAAATGAAATTTAGAGGAAGCATGTAACACTTTCCCTCAGTAGATTCACATTCAATAATTGTTCTTGTTGTTTTATTTTGTAAATTTGCATTTTTACTACTGCAGATCATGAAAACTTTTCAGGACATTTAAAACAGACATTCATTTAAAAGGTGATTTGATGTGCATTTGGGTGGAGTCACACACCAGAATTCTAAATGAAAAGACTTTCCCCCAGTTTTCTATTGTTACTCCATTTATTCCTGCTGCTTTTCCACATTAATGTGGCATATTTTTTCACATGTGCAAAACATGCCTGGTTTCAGACAGAGTAAGGTACTGAATTTATAATCCCAGTGTGTAACTTCAGCTCTAATATCTAATGTCTTCAAGGAACATTTAGAGATGTTCTCTCTTTGCTGGCCTATTCAGGTATGGCAGGATGCTCCTAACTTAATCACTGTTAGATAGGATGAATATGGGCTAGTAATGTGAAAATTAAAAGAAAGTCACCCCAAACTCCACCACCTCCTGGTATCACAGAAGTGACAGCAGGAAATCCTTTTTCTCTTTCTCAGCAAGGATGGGAAGGAAAGGTGTGGTGTAGGGGTTGGGGATAGGGATCTTGCCCATGTCCCTACTTGCATGTGGTGCCTTTCCAGTCAATGAGGATACACTGATATGAATTGACAGTAGTCCTGCTTTCCAAGACTTTTTACATTACATATTTGTTTTATAAAAAGAAGGAACAAAGTAACAGACTCTCATGAAAACTTTGCTATAGCAATGGTCCAGACAATGCAGCCTTCCAGATTTATCAATGACATATTTTGACCCATCATTGCAGTAACACGAGGTGAACAAAACAAATGAAGTGCAGCTTCAAGGGTTCCTTTTGACTTTTTCCTTGCTTATTTGCTTTCCTTTCTGTGGGCACATTTTTAACAGTGTAGACAGCCAAATCAATGGCCAGTTGACTATTGATCCCTGGCTAGTTTCACTCTCTTGTTAAGCACCACACCAAAAGTGCTGTATAGAAAGCCTAAACTTTGCATGGATTTTATTAGCACACAATGTATTAATAATATAACAGATACAGTTGAAAGAAACTGCTAAAAGTAATGCAGGCCTCCTCGTCAAGAGTATTTCCAAAGTTCTTTACTAGAACCTTTGAACTGTTTAAGCTGGAAAAGATCTTTATAATCACTGAGTCCATGCCTTAACCCAGCACTGCCAAGTCTGTCATTAAGCCATGTCCCTACCTGACACAAGTACTTGTCTTTTAAATCCCTCCAGAGATGATGACTTCACCACTTCCCTGGGCAGCCTGTTCCAGGCTTGCTTGACAATCCTTATGGTGAAATTTTTTTTCCTAATATTCAATCTGAACCTCCCCTGGTGCAACTTGAGGAAATTTTCTGCTGTCCCATCACTTGTTTTCTAGGAGACCAACACCCACCTGTCTACAACCTCCTTTCAGGCAGTTGTGGAGAATGATAAGGTCTCCACTGAGCCTCCTTTTCTCCAGGCTGAACAACCCCAGCTCCTTCAGTTGATCCTCATAGGACTTGTATTCCAGAACCTTCCCTTCCAGAACCATGGCCCTTCTCAGGATCTGCTTCAGCCCATCAATGTCTTTCTTGCAGTGAGGGGCCCAAAACTGAACACAGGATTTGAGGTGTGGCCTCACAAGTACCAAGTCACTGTCCTGGCCCTGCTGGCCACACTACTGCTGATACAGGCCAGGATGCCATTGGCCTTTTTGGCCACATGGGCACAGACTGGCTCATGTTCAGCTGGCTGTTAAGCAGCACCCCCAGGTTCCTTTCCACCATTCAGCTTTCCAGCCGCTCTTCTCCAAGCCTGCAGTGCTCAGCGGGGTTGTTGTGACCCAAGTGCAGGACCAGGAACTTCACTTTGTTGAACTTTCACACAATTGGCCTTTTCCCATCATTCCAGGCTGTTCAGATCCCTCTCCAGAGCCTCCTTACTGTCCAGCAGATCAACACTCCTGCCCAACTTAAGTGTCATCTGCAAACTAACTGAGGGTGCACTCGATCCCTCATCCAGATCATTAACAATGAAATTAAACTGTCCTGGCCCCAACAGTGATCCCTGGGGAACACCATTTGTGACCAGCTGCTAACTGGATGCAACTCCATCCACCACCTTTTCCTGGTCCTGGCCATCCAGACAGTTTTTATGGAGTGAAAACACATGCATCCAAACCATGAGCAGCCAGTTTCTCCCAGAGAATGCTGTGGGAATGTTGTCAACGGCTTCAGTAAAGTGTAGGTAAACAGCATCCAGAGTCTTTTCTTCATCCCCCAAGTGTGTCACCTTGTCATAGAAGGAGACCAGGTAGGTCAAGCAGGACCTGCCTTTCACAAAGCCATCTTGACTGGGCCTGATGCCCTGGCTATCCTGGATGTGCTGCATGATTGTGCTCAAGATGATCTGCTCCATAACCTTCCCTGGCACCATGGTCAAGCTGACAGACCTGTAGTTCCTCAGATACTCCTGTCCCTATAGATGGGTGTCACATTTGCTAAGTTCCAGTCAACCACAACCTTTCTGCTGGGAAATGATTAAAAGTGGCTCCATGAGCACTTTGTCAGCTCCCTCTGTATCCTTGGGTGGATGCCATCTGGCCCCATGAACTTGTATCCAGAACACTCACCATTTCCCCTGGCAATATGGGCTTCATTCTGATCCCATCCCCATCTTTCAGCTCATCTGAACAACTGCTGGTCTTATTATTAAGGACTGAGGCAAAGAAGGCATTGAGTACATCAGCCTTTTCCTAATTCTTTGTCAGTGTTTCCCTCTACATCCAGTAATGTATACAAATTTTCCTTAGCTCTTCTTTTATTGCTGATGTATTTATAAAAGCAATTTTTATTTTCTTTCATGGCAGTAGTCAGATTACCTTCTAGTTGGGTTGTCAATCCCAACATGTTTTTTGGGGAAGAAGCCCTAATTATTACATGACCATTCTCAGGTGCTTCTGAGATTTCTAACACATCAATAACCCCTGTGTTGTTGCTCCTGCATGGATGTCCATCTCCTGTCTCCACTGAGACAGCAGATCTTGCTAGCACACTGTCCCTCACACATTGGCATGATGCCCCCAGGCTTATCTCTACTGAGCCTGGCTTTATCCATTTTCCACTCTAAATTTTTTTGCTTCGGCATTGTTGGAAGCATGAGCTATCTCCTCAGCTAAGACTGTCTAAACGTGGATGGTTTCACAGGAAAAACACTGAATAACAGTGGACATTTGGTTATTCAAAGCAGCTTATTTTGTCTTAAGTACCTTCAAAAGCATCTCTGTCTTGTTTGATGGTCTTCCAAAGGCTCCAATAAACCCTGACAGATCGACTTCACAGTGGACACTGTGCCTTTTTAGACTTAGTGCTGACTACACGTTTTATAAATTATCTTTCTTCCGTGCACAGCCCTACCTGATGTTTACACTACGATGGTTCAAAATTTATTAAGTGTGGTGTTTCCAAAGAGTCACAGGAGAATTGGCCCCAGAATAATTATGCAACCATTATGTAGCAGTAATTAAGCCAAGTCCATCAAACATTATAAATACAGCTAAAACTAAACCAGTGGCATCTCTTTTCTGTATAAACTTGATTGTCACTAAGTCATGTCAAAAGTCTGTTAGTGAGGTCATTTTCTGAAAAGAAGCAGTGGTTCTGCACATGAACACAGAAAACACCCGTAAGTGCTCTTTTGAAGAAAAGCATTTTCAAAAGTATTTTACTGTTATTCATGTAAGTAAATTTAAGCACTTCTGAACTTTATAATGACCGAAATTTGCCATTTGAAATCCTTTTCCTGGCGTCATCTAATCAGAGTAGATGTGACTTGGGCATCCAGCATTACTGAGCCATCACTGAAACACTCTTTGCAATTACTCCTTAAACAAGGCATAGGCTAAAAATTGCTCTACAAAATTTTGCCCAAAAATTGCAAACAAGCAAATTCCTAAATCCCATGACCTATGAAGAGGAAAACCCAAAAAGTATTGCTGGAAATTATTTGTCACAAATACCTGTATCAGCTGCACAGTGGAGTATTATTTATAAGTACTGCTTTAATTAGAACCATGAACTTTAAAAGAGTTCACAGTTTATATATGCCCAGGATTTCTTCTCTCTGTGCAAACTATCAGAGTGCTGTGTCTGCTGTGTAAGCTGGACTCAGCTTTCTTTTAATTAAGTTTGTTCATGGACAGCATAGCATTTGCTAAAGCTAAATATTGCTGGAATGGAATTGTTATTGCTCTGTCCAGCACAGAGCTGCTGCAGAACCTTCCATCATCCAATTCACCTGCCAATGGTGATTTGATTTGCCCTTGGTCTTCCATGGGAAATATGGGCTTGAGTCATTATGGTTGCTGCCTTCAGATTCTGCAAGATACATGGTACCTCCCTTCACTTCCACAGAATACAGTTGTAACCAGAACTATCAAAGACTGATACAAAAACCTCTTATTCGTGCTTTTGCTATTACAAGGTGAGATTTTTAAAACTCCTTACTTCTTAGTCTTCCTAGAAACAAATTTCCCACTTCCAACTTGCACAGTACAATGCAGCCAAAAAGGCAGATCAACTCAGAAAAAATCATTGTGTCATTCCAGCTCTGAATACGCTCGGTTGTCTCCATATTCTCTTTCACACTGTTTTAGTGACTGGTTTGCTATTTTTATTGCTGTTAAGTAAGAATCAATTAATTACCTCAGATGATCTGATGGCTGTCTGTAGCAATTTCTGAAAATGCTACACTAACCCCTACGGACGAACCTGAAATCAGAAACTCACCTATAAGCTCTGCAACCTAGCAAAAGGCTAATTTGCCAGATGAGCTGCAACCTAAGTTGAACACCTTATCTATTTATTTTGATTTGTCATCAATTGTGTGCGAGTGAACTTAGAACAGTTTCCTATTGCCCACTGGACAAAATTGTCTCAGGAATGTTTGTTTCCTTTATGCTATACTGGGCTAATAACATGCTGACTGATGTACATTTTGCAGGATTCTCTTATTGTTATTTAGACAAGAGTCAAGTCCTTTTTCTCTGCAAAGAGTTAACGAATCTTGCAATTTAACTCTGCTATTTGCTTTCTCCCAGAACTATGTTTTATATGATACTGTCCAACAGAAAGGGTGTTTTTATGGTGTGCAACAGAGAGCAAAGAGATCATGGAAGAGATTACTTGCTTTGCAGAGGACATGGCATGAAATCAGGCCACAGTATAAACTTTCCACTATCAATAAGGGAGGAAAGAAAACTAATTTGACCTAAATTTCTATATGTAATAAATGAATAACATTAAATTAAAAACTTAAAGTGCTCTTAAAAAAAGAACTTATAAGTATGTATTGAAACATCCCATTTTAATGGATTCTTGTGATTAGTATCTGTAATTTTGAAAAACATGATACAGCAAATAATAAGTATTTAGTAGCACTGCTTACTTCAGTTCTTGAAAAAATATCTAAAGTGGCAGTGACACCAATTAGTTGAAATGCTTTTTTTATGTATGTACAATGCTCAGTGAAAAAAAATCTGATTGCAATAATATAAGAAAAAGAAATTCACAATTATTTTTGCACTACTTAAAATCGTACTTCCAAACACCTGGCATAAACACCAAGCATTTCAAGACGAAACTCTTGTTATGCTGAGGCAATATAACTCTGACAAGAATTCTACACTTCTACTTTGCATAAGCTGAAATATCAAGAGTTTTGATAACCAGTACTCAAAAGCTGGATTTGTGCACACAGCAGGGCAGATTCTAGAGTAAATGGTTCAAATTATTACAGAATTTCTAGACCTTGCTTTTTTAGTCTACATTTGTCAAGACGACAACTCTCAACCTTGGTGAGTCCTGGAGCTGACTGGGCTGTTCCATTTCCTTGCCTCAAAGTTTAAAGCAGAATTCCTGTATTCTCATGACAGTAACATTAGACCAAAAGGATTGCAAATGGCAGTGGAAAAAAATGGTCTTCTCCCTGATCTGTCTCAGGATGCTGTACCACTTGCTCAGTGCAGAGGTCAGAGTGCAGTGTCAGTGTAGAGGACAAAATTTGGTTCCTCAAACTGTAGATAAAAAGCGCTTGGATCAACCTGTGCATTAGCCCCTCCTTTGTAACTTGAGGAGACTGCAGCAGGTGTTAGAGCAGAGGTTGGAAGCTCCTTCCTCGGCAAAGGAAGCAATGGGACTTCTTAAACAACAGGAGCATGGCAAAGGTGAGGGCTTTGGTGTCTGATCTTCCAGTGGCTATAGGATGGCATAACGGAGAGCAGAGACACCAGTCACAGATGTGTTCGTGCACACATAACCTGTACTTGGCCACGGTGGTTTAGGACTTTCTGTCCACTATTTTTAGCAGCTGTTCTTTCCAAGGACAGAGAATTTGCTCTGTCATGGCCTGATCCTTCTCTAACTGAATGCTACAGAAAAATTCTCTTTGGTTTAGTTGGCAGCACCAGGATCTGTGTTTGGAAAATACTTTCAGAACTGCATTCAGTTTAATAAAGATGCCAATGAATAGCCCAGTGAATGCATTTATTCTGATGATTATCATGCATTTATTGTTTTCCTTCAATATTTCATTTCAAAGTTGCCAGAAACATAAAGACAAAACAGATTTGCACATGGGGTTAAATTATTATCCATTTTGCATCCACCTGTAGATCAGTAGGAACTCGTGCTTCTTTTGAGAAGCTTCTCTAGATTTGAGGCGAAGTCTGAGGAATCTAAGAAAACTCAGATTTCTTCATTTAAAATTCAAAGACTTAACATTTAACTGTCTACACTTGGACTGGAAAAATACCACAGCTATTAACAGTAGTAAATTATCAGCACTGGGACAGCATTAAAAGCTCTAAGAGGACTTTTTGGGACAGTAAAAGGCTTTTTAATATTTGACCTACTGACCCAAAGGCGAATTCAAGCAGTGCACAGGTCCCATGTGATTGCCTGTGAAGAAAACGGAAGGCTTTCTTTTGTCATGTTTTGTGTTACTTCCTATAAACCATAAATGAAGTCAGAATTTTCTAGTCTGGGAATTCCTGTTGGGATAAAGGTTGAGGCCTACTTAGCCTGAGTCCATACAAACTGCTAGAGAACAGTTATTCATCTTGATGCACATGCCAGAAATAGAAACCTACTAGTCCTTGAGGATGAATCAATTTTCAGGGAGTCTGGATACTTTTAACTACTACAGAAACCTGAGGAAATAAAAAATCTACATAGACACAGCTTAAGGAAACCAAAACCCATCGTAAAACACTGCCTTGACAGCTTTATTTTGAGAAATCTGTATTTAACCCAGACAAAAATATCATTTCCATTTAAGATCAGGCTCAGCTCACAAACGCTACACTGCAGAAATACTTGTACAATATCTAAATGCATCAGATATAAAAAGGCAACCAATTCATGTTTCAGATGTGACAAGGGACGGTTATCACTCCGAAGCATGACAGACACAACATTATCACATTCTCTCTATTTGTGGAATTTCCAAAGCTGAGTCAGCATGTCCCAGCAGAGGGTTAGCAAGAAGGCCTTGAAATAATCAGTTTCCACTCCCACGGATGAAAATGAGGAAATATTATGACTAAGGGAGGAAAATGAAACTTTCGTTTGTTTAAAGCATAGCCTACTAAAACAGAACAAAAAAGCAGGGTTGAATTGCTGTGATTAACACTGCTGAATCCCACTGCATGACACAGTCCTGAACTGCTGAGCTGTCTGTGCTTTCCTCAGCACTCATCAGAGCAGGTCCTGCTCTGTGTGATGAGATTGCCCTGGTAAATGAAGTTGAGATTAATGGCCAGCCTCAGGAAAGAAACACGCAAGGGTTAATGATGGGTTAAAATCATTGCCAAACCGAGCAGGCATGGATGGTCCCATGGTGCCCAAGCTGGAGTCTGGGCACTGCTGGCACTGTTTTGATTTTTCCTGCCAGGGAAGTCCACTGCTCCACAGCTGCAGTCAGTGTCAAAAAGCAGAGCCTAGGCAGCAGGCAGCTGAGGGGGAAGGGGTTGTGTGGGACTGCTTCCCTCCCTGCTCTGCCCTCAGCTAACCTGGGGCTGCAACCAGCTCCAGGGCAGCTGCAGAGCTACAGCTAATGAACAGGGAAAGCACAGCAATGACAGGGAACAAATCAATGGTGGCCAGGGAAGAGGGGCCAGGAGTCTGTAGTTCCTCACAGCCTGCTTGGGAGAATGAGGTGAGCTAAGTGTCAAAGCTTACCTTCCCTGACACAGAAACCAAGTACCACTGGGGGAGGAAGCATTATTTAAGGGTATGTTATGGTTTGTGTAGAAAACAGAAAATAGGGATCTGAGCGGTTCAGTGAATTACCTAGAGGTGTGGGGAAAGTCAGGAGAGAGTAGTAAGCACTCCTATATATCTACAGTACTGGGGGAGAAAGGAAGGATAGAGAGAGCAGTATGAGAAACATGGTTCTCCTCTTGCCATTTGATGAAAGCCTGGAGGAAAGGGGACTTTATTGTACTTTTCAATTTACAAAGAACATAGTGCAAGATGGTGGTGGGGAGAAGCAGTGAACCAAATAGTAGTCCATAAACTCTCTTACATCCAAAAGCCAAGGTGAGTAGAAATTCTTAATGAGTTCTACTACAAACCTTTCATTAGTTCTTTCCATATTTCATATCAGCTAGAAGAATGCTGTTTTCTCAGCAATGCACATTGACTCAAGTTTTCCAAGCCAATGAATGTTTCCAGTTGCATATTCCCAGAGAAAAGACAAAGTCAACAATTATCTGCAGAAGGAAGCAGAAAACCACTCTGAAATTAGAATAGGTACAGCAAGGTGGGCAATGTGGCCAGTTCTACCCACCTATGAAAGGTCAAGACAGAATTATAAAGCAAATTTGTTGAGCCATGGGGGGCCATAACCTGGTCCTATTGTGGACAGGAAAAAGATTTTGCCTCTGCTCAAGAAACTGGTGTGAAAGGGCAGATCTGCTGTTCTTGTGGCAGCAACAAGAGTTTGGAGAAAGCCATTAAGCAAAGATATCTGGCAACCAACATCAAATAACAGATTGAAGTTACTGTCAGCTGGTCAGCTGGTGAGATGCATCAGGATGAAGATGGCTGGACAAGGGCTGTGCAGCACAGGGCTGTTCAGGGTGGGAAGGACAAGCTCAGAGGTGCTGCTGCATGAAGCTCATGCAGTTCATTGCCTTTGTAACCCAGAGACCAGGAGGCAAACTGTACAAGGGTGGCACAAGATGATACAAGAGAACAGTACAGAAGAGATTGAAAGATACCGCAAATTGAATTCAAACAGAGCACAGTACTTGAGCCTGAGTACACATGACCAGTCCCTGCAAGAAGGAGAAATGGAAGAAGGAAATGCTCCAAGCCCTGTAAGCCCATCTTTCCTTTTGTATCCAGAACTTTGAATCCAGAACTTGGACTTGGCTGGCTGTGACTGTTCACATGTCAATGACTTGCTATGTTGTACTAATCTGGCCTGTGAGAAAATGCACTAGCATTCCAATATTAAGTGCTCTGAGGTTCATGAATATCTGATTTTATGTCTATACAGTATTTCAGCTGTGGGTAAGGTGTATATGTATGTGTGTGAGTCTGTCTGTGTGTGAGTCTGTGTGTGTACATGCATGAGAATCACAGAATCCTAGAATGGCCTGGGTTGGAAGGGATCTTGGAGGCCTTCTAGTTACAATCCCCCTGCCCGTGGGCAGAGACACCTTCCACAAGTTCAGGTTCCTCAGAGCTCCATCCAGCCTGGCCTTGAACACTTCCAGGAATGGGGTATCTACAGCTTCTCTGAGCAACCTGTTCCAGTGCCTTGTGACCCCATGGTGAAGAATTTCTTTCTAATATCTAATCTAAATCTAGTCTCTCTCAGATTTAAGCCATTTCCCTTTGTCCTGTCACTACATGCTCTTGCAAATAGCCTCTCTCCATTAATGATGGAATAATGTGTTTGAGTACATAAGTATAGTGCTATATTATATACATAACAACAAAATATACACATGAAAGTGCATTCCAGTTTACATATGCTTTCAGTTTTGAAGATCTGGCTAAACAGATGCCTATGTGTAAAAAACACGTAAGACTACTTCCAGACTTCCAAAAAAAGGATGCACATTTGCAATTATGCATCATATGTGTAAGTGACCGTGTATGAAAAGTAGGTATCCCCATACATAGCCACTTAATGTGCTTAGCTGGTGGTCTGCTTGTGTGATTAAATATATCTGCATGTAATCATATTTTACATTTACTTGTATATGTGTATAAACTGTTCATACAAAAAGTGATGGCTGCGTCAATCCAACAAATGAAGGATGTTATTATTCTCTTTCTCACTTATAAATCACAAGCAGCTCTAAGAATTTCTGCAGTAATAAAACTGTAAGACAAAATGTACAGGCATTGCTTGAGTCCCAGACTGGAAAGGAATTACAGTTGGGCATTTTGGATGTAGTGGATGGCTGGGAATTAAAGACAAAGGGGAATCTGCTGCAGGGTATAGAGGGAGTGGTGTGGCCTCCTCCTAGGATGCTAAAAGCTGGACCTGGTTCTTGTGCTGGTCCTTAAATGATCTGAGTCATCAGGACAAGGGGGAAGGTTCAAACTGAAAGAGGGTACATTTAGATTAGATACCAGGAGGAACTTTCTTTACTCTGAGGGTGGTGAGGCACTGGAACAAGTTGCCTGGAAAAGTTCTGGATGCCCCATTCCTGACAGTGTTCAAGGCCAGGCTGGGGTCCTGAGGGAGGGTTGGAACTAGATGATCTGTGAGGTCTCTTC
>VWZP01006959.1:1029297-1209212 GCA_013396995.1 Dicaeum eximium
TTAACAGAGGAAGACATCATTAAGAAGATAACTTGAACTACTGAACACTTTAGGCTTCTGGATTACCTCTCTCAGGTGCTATATTCATCACTTGTTTTCAGAACAGTTTTAGTGAAAAGAAAAGCTGAAGGCTTAAAAGTGGAACATCTTAAACTCTTAGCTCTCTAATATTACACCACTAGTGCAAAGAAGTAGAATGAGAGAGAGCCATTTTATCATATAAATTAGGAGTGCTTTATCTGAGGCACACTTATTATGCCAGTGCTTATCCTTGCTGATACCGATATCATCAGTTGATGACATAAATTAAAAAAAAAAAAAAAAAAAACCCAAACCAAAAAACAAAACCCCAAACAACTTCACCCATTTTATTCTGGAGGTAAAATGAGTTGTTTCTAAGGGAGTTAGGATAGAAAAGATACCTGTGAAATTCCAGAGTTTGTTTGTGAGGTTCCTGTCATGACTGTAGCAATTCCTGGTGGCACGTGGTAAAACATACTGCTGTGGATGTGTGAGCTCTCTCTATTAGCTGTGTAAACACTTTAAACCTAAGGGAGCAAACCTGCAGTCCAGAGAAATCTGTGTTCAGCTCAACTTTGTCAACAGATCAAGCTCATGTTACATGTATTCTGTGAACCACTTGAAAAGAAAAAAATACCCCAAATCACAAAAATCCCCCACACCTATGTGCTAGATATGGAGTTGGTCACACAAAATCCCAAATCTAGAAAAAAAAAACCCTTAAAAATGCTCAGGTTCTCCAAGAGAAAAATAAATATCCACTGGATCCCACTGAGTAATGTCTCAGGCTGATGTTGACTCAGTTGTGGACCTGCAGATCGGTGACTGCCACAGATGGATTGCACATCCAGCAGCCTCAGGATGGGATCTGACACTCTGAGTTTTCCCAGCCTTTCCACGCCAGGGAGCGGATGAGGCTGGCTCTGCTGGGAAAAGCATCAACAACCTCTGCAGCTTGTTTGTTTTTTATGGGAAATAGTTTCGAGTTACATGACCCTATTTTTAAAGATCAATAAACTTAACCTGCTAGGCTGCCTTTCACAGGTTCTTGAGATATGACATTGTTTCAAGAGATCAAGCAATTCCCCGACAAAGTGAATAGCTAAGGAGTAGAGCTATTTGCATTTACTGTGCTATTAATTTTAAGACCTTAAATAACAAAATTTAAAGAGTTCAAAATAGTCAAGTATGAGTAAAAAATATTTTGAGGTAGCCAACCAAATCACATGTCATGCAGTGAAACAAGAAAAAAACCAAAATACACAACCAGCTTCTGCTACTTGTGATACATCTAGAAAATTGTGTTGTACTGTCCAAGTGCTGCTAATCCCCATGTAAGTAACAAATTTCCCCACTTTTCAATTCTGCTAAACCTGCTATCCATTCTATAAGCTCCAAAATTAACATGAAGAAAAAGAAATACTATTCAGAGACAAAGCCCACTTGAAACCAAGGCCCTGAGTACTTTGGGACAATTAAAGTGCAGCCTGGGTGTATTAATCACAGTCTTCTGGCCCATTTCCAAATTGGGCAATTACAATCTGCCTACCTCAAATTCTCCCCAGAGTTTCAAATGCAAGAGTTATTTGTGATTTCCTTCCTATAAAAAGTGTTGTTTAGCACAGTCAGTAAAGACTGGTTTCATTCAAGTGATGGGTGAATAACCCACATTGACTATAGAAAATGTGTAAAAGCACTTTAGGATCCTTCAGGAAGAAGGACACTTATTACATGGTCATTTTACAGTGCTTTTATTATTCTAAGAGGAAGTACTTCTATCTAGATATTTCTTCACAGGCCTCTTAGTAACCAAGTAGTTCAGAGCTTAGACTTGTTTTTCTAAAATTAAATTATGGTAGATTATTTTTTTTTGTTAATTGAAGATGATCGATTTGAAATGCAAGCACCGTATCACAAAGATAGTTTAGGAATACATACACAACTTCTACTTTGAAAACTATTCAGACAATTCCTGAGCCAAAAAAGATTAATGATTTATTATGGGGCTCATTAATCAAAAATTGTGTGTGCATGTTTTTTAAAGGACCAATTCCACTGTTCAAGTCAATTAGGTCCTCTAAAGCTATTACATCGGGAAGGAGCCACAATATTACCAAGACTTCCTGCAATATTGTTGAGACTTCCCCAAGTGTATTTAGAATATAAAATAAATGCTATTATGCAGGAGATACTGAATTGCTAAGCTTCTTAAATTTGTACAATTGGGAACTTGAAGTACATTAAAATGCTGAAACTCATTAAGAGCCCTTTTCACAGCTGCAAAATCGTTGGCATTCACAGCACCGTGCAGAACAATAAAACACTCCCCACACCTTTGAACAGGGCAACTTCTGTTCCTCCAGCTCTGCTTTAATGAATCACTGAGGCAGAACTGGTATCTAACCTCTCCGTCAACCTCCTTCATTGAAAGTAAGAAACAAAAAGCCACAATAACTCTAATATTCTGAACAGAAAAGAAAAATGTACAAGCGCACTGTACTAACCCTCCCCCAGCACAAAAAACCTCAGCTATCGCTGCGTCTTTGTAAGAATGTAATTCAATTTTCTCCATCAACAAGAAACAAATCATCTTCAGAGGCAAAAAACAATCCATTTTTTTCTCTCAAGTCCCCCACCAAACCATGCCAAGTAGACTTTGTTTGTTTGGGTGTCATTTTTCTGAACCCAAAGCACAGGATTCAGCATTTGGGTGGATGTTTTCACTAATGCCAGCTGGAAAAGGTCACTCTGCATGCCAAAATGTCCTCCTGCCCTGATCACTGAAGGGCTGGATTTTGTGCCTCCAAAGCAGTACCAGAACAAACAGCCCAAGTCCTCAGGAAACTTGTGGACACCCTATAAATGTTTCTGACATGTTCTACAGCAGATGCACAGTGCTGGTCCTGATGATCAGAAGGAAGTGCCTTTCTGAGATTCAACAAAATTTCATCTTTCTTCAACTGCATCAAGGTAAGCAGTGCCCAACCCTTCCCAGCCAGCCACTTTGCACATCAAGTGATTGCAAACAGCATTTAAAACCAAGTGATTGCCAATAGCATTTAAAACCAATCCCTCCCTTTGATCTGCGAACGGTATGTTCTGCCTTCTCCTCAGTCAGGAGGATCACAACTGCACCTCTCATATCTACAAGTCTCACCAGCTCCAGGGCAAAGAAACCCAAGTCTTATCAACACTAGTGTGCATCAGTCTGATTTCTTCAGCTGAAGGATTTGTTTGTAAGTAAATTTCCATTGGGCCACCTACCGCGCTTCCTTTGGTATTTGACAAACAGAAGAAAAAAAAGTCAGTAACAACCAAAAATTAAGTGAGAGTAAGAACTATGGAAAGAGTGACTCCTCCAGACATTTCACAAGATTCATCATAATCTTGGTGCTGGACAAAACTGAAAGAAACAGTCTTGGGACTATTATTTAGCTCATTAAATTCTATGCACAAACTCTAGCTGTTTATTTCAAACTATTCCCCAAAGCAACAAATGGATTGTCTCCCTGAGAGGGGGAAATTGTTCCCTTTTCTCCTCTAAACATTTTTGAAAGGAATGGAGAAAAGTACAATGCCAAACTGGTGAAAAGATTATCTATTTCAGAAGTGGGTTTGAAAGATTCAACAAGAGATACTCACAATACAGATCACAGAATTAATTACAGAAAAAGAGGGGGTGGGGTTCTGCGTGGGAGTTCCTGTCTACATCAAACAAACGCAAAGAAAACAACATTATGAGGGAAGATTACAGTATGACAAAAACAAGGCATGTGGTTAAAGCAAAAGATGTTCTGATAGTGTACAAGCTGAGGTGTTTTTTTTACTGGCAACAAGAACAAAAAAAAAAAGTAGCTTTCAAAGCTTAGCTGAAGAGTACTACCCCAGCCCTACAGTTTTTGACAAATCACATCACCACTGGCACATGGTTCTGGCTCCATATGTTCAGCTGGGGATACCTAATGCATGCCACATGAGGAGAGCAAGGAAACTTGCCTGCTGACAGCCACAGGAGCACACACAGGTTACCCCCTGCATATCCCCTCCAGGATCACATTCCTCAACTGCTTCTGGCCATGGACACTTGGGACCAGCCACTGCTGGCACACAGACATCGGCACTGTGGGCAAAGGAGGTGTCTGCCTCCGTGCCAAATTCTGCAAGAGACAGCAGTGGCAAATCCCAACTTTCTCCTGAAAGAAAATAAAACAGTAAGGAAAGGGCTGTACCAGTTTCATCTGTCCAGTTGTTTGGGGAACTGATTGATACTTGCATGGGGGACAATAAAAAGAAGGAAAGGAGACCTCTAAGCTTTTCAAAACATAACTGATAGCCAGTTGTTCCACCTGAACAGGAAAACAGGGCCCAGTAGAAAATAGAAAAAGAAGCATTTTCAACAGCTTTTTATCCTTTAAGTATTTTGACTTTCCCTCCTGAATCCATCTTACTCTTTCTATTGGACCATTTCATTACAACAAAAGGGAAGGGGTCACTTGAATCCATCCCTTTGCTGAGTCAAACAGAACTCAAGCTTCCACCTTGAGATCACACTGTAAAAGTTGTTTTATGCTGACAGCTCGGGGCTTTCCTTGTCCTATAATTTGGAGTAATTGAACTTTGCCATCTTGTATTTTGCAAACTTAAAATAGAATGCCAACCTTCTATCACAGTCTTATCAATTATCTTAATTTATTCAGCCTAAGCTTTTGTTCTCTTGGAAAATAACACAACTATGCTTGAATCCAAGCAGTACAATTAAGCATCTGTCCTTCTGCAGTGTGACCAAGTACACCTTAAGAGCTATGGTAATCTTACTCATTTTAGAGTATGGGCCAGTATTTTAACACAGTAAGTTCCCATCTGGAGAGAAAATATTAGCCAAAATTATTTTAAAACTACAAATCAAAACTTTCTATTCTGCATCCCAAATCACTGCACTTAAATAATACTGGGCATTTGGAGCTGAAAGCACATGGTTGCACTTAAAGCTACTTGCTAATACTGACTGAACTGCACACAAAGGCAGAGGTATGAGCTCAAATGTCTGCATGCCCACATCATGGAGGTTTGGATGTGCATTTTGCACCTGGCTTTGTATATCCTACTCTGGCTCTGGAAAAAAGACTTGCTTGATTTTAAACACAGTGCCTTCAAGCATGAAATATTCTCTGTTTTTTCAAACCAACTTTTGAGAACAGTTTGAATTATTTGCTTTCTTCATTAATTATGCTTTAACCCTTAACGTGGGAAGCTCTTTCAAGAAAAAAAAAAAATCAAATCGTTTCCAGGCATTGTCCAGACTGCACATTGTGGAAAGAAAAGCATTTACCACAGTTTTAGGCTCATAAATGAAATATTAATATTTATGTGCAGCATTTAGAGTATCAGGCTTTAGAGTTGGGAGTTCTCATCACATAGAGTTTCCCTCCCATGACTGTGATAGACATTTAAGAGATGTTTCAGCTTGAGCTGTTGTCATAAGGGATCTCAACTGCAGTAATCCAAAACTGCCCTGCTTTAGCACCTGACTTTGGTGCCAAGATTCACATCCAGGCAAAGACTGTGTGGGCTGCAGACCCCAGCCCGAGGACTGTCTGATTTTAAAAGCTTTTTCTATGCATTGCCTATGATTACCCTTTTAGAGAAGGAAATTAGAGGAAGAAGCCATTCTAAATGACTAGACTAAATTTAACTTTGGTATCTAAGGTCAGACCAAGAATTTTGGTTCGGAGTTTGGGTTGTGTTTACTTTTACTCCTAAGTGAGTTCCAGCTTGTTCCTAGAAGCCCCCTGTGGCAGCTGAAAATGGTACCATCCCTTCAGGTCTCATCCCCACACAGATCTCAGTACTCTCTCCTGCAATCCCCTGTGGTTTTGAGCATCTGGCTTTTCCTTGCCTGATAACATTAAGAGGATGAGTGTAAGGCTCAGAGTGGGGCAAATGAACAGCTCATTTTCATGAGCAACACTTAATGTGCAAAGATGGCCTGAAAAGACATGGAACACCAGAACCGGTATTTCTAAAACAAAAAACAGTAAGCAGAAAAAAACCAAAATATCAAACCACAACAAAAAAACCCAAAACCACCACCAACCAAAATCAAACCAACAACAAAAATCCTCACCCAAGAAGCAAAGCAAAACAAACAAACAAAAAGGTATTTCTCTTTCAGCTGTCAATGATGCCTTATTCAGCCAAGCATTTTGTTCATCTAACTCACACGAATTATTAGAAAATCTCTAGCAAAAACAGAACCACAGAACCAAAATTAAATTATCAGGGAATACCTTTCCTCATCTTTTTCTCTAAATACAATATGCATAAGAAAACCTGGAAGTGAAAGATATAAAGTAGCTAAGGCACTTTAAACTTTTTGATATAAAGTAGCTAAGCTTTGGTCCAACTTCAGTGAAGCAGTTTCTCAATTGCCCAAGTAACCAAAAATTAAAAAAAAAAAACAGAGAGCAAATATTAATTTGGCCAAGCAGATTCAACACCAAATTTTGCTGAATGGGATGGGTTGCGCACAAGTGAAAGCACAATACCTTAGCCTAAGATCAAAGGCTAGAGAAACAATGAAGGAGTGTATATATGGTTAAACTCATAAGGTAGAAGAATAACTAAATATAAGGAAGATTGTTAACCAACATCAGCATATACCAAATGTGCTTTTGAATTACTTTAGAAAATGCTATCCTCCAGGTTTAGGTTTGCATTTTGACTCTTCTACACTTGTGTCCATGCTATTAAAAAGAAATGCTAACTGAATTTTTTTTTTTTTCATTTTTTAACGCATCAAACTGGTAGCTGTACTAGGACTACTAAACTTCCATGTTCACATGGTTTTAAATAAATTCTTTAGTTTGCCAACATAAAGAGGATCAAAATAGTTGAAATCTTCTTAGGGAAATGTGTTCAAAGCTAGGAATAGATTTGTGTACCTAGCAAGATGAATAGAGTTCGCAAGTCAAAAGTTATGCATAGTTCAAATCCCCTGAGAGCTACTACAAGAGCACTTTCTTTCTGAAAATACCTAAATAGTTAATAGAGGAGTTAACAGTTAATGATGCTTAAAATGTGGACTTTAATTCACGAACTTTATGGGAATGATAAAATATAATGATGGGCTTTTCTAATGGCTTCCACAGTTCAGCCATCCTCTCTGAATGGGTAGGACCTCAGGCTTTAGGGTAAGCATAAAAAGGCAGCATTTGCCATCTTGGGTGAGGTTGCTGGCCTACCTAACTTGGAGATTACATCCCTTTACACCAGTTTTGTCATTACAATACAAGACTAACAGCAGCTTTTACTATTATAACAGTGAAGTTTATTAATATATATGGGAAAATGAAAATACAAGTCATCACTGCTTTATGCAGTACACAGAAAATAGCCTAAATTAAGATACATTTTGGATGTAAAGTTTCTTCACGACTTGTCTTTGTTTGCCATTAAAATGAAAGGCTGGGTTAGAAAGCTGCAAGACTACATTATGACACTGGGTCCTGCCTGGACCTTCTGCTGCCTGTCATGGCAGTGGCAATGGTTTAGGAAATCCGCTGTCTCTGTCTTTGGAGACTCCACAACAACACCACGGTTTCTGCCGCACGGAGAAATGACAAAATGTTTTCAGCAAAGCACATCTTTTAAGTTGACATCATCCTTCCAGAACATGTCAAATACAGCCACTAAAACTGCAACCTACATATGGTTTAGATTAAAACTAACAAACAAACAAACCAGCCCTTAAATTATGAGGCCTTCCAGAAGCAAGAAGCCAAAAGTACAGTAATTGCTTTATAGAGCACTGCAGGGACTGCCAGCAGAGCAGCACATCCGGCGCCACTCCGCAGAGAGCGCTCCCCATTTCCAGAGAGCACGATGGAGAAACACCCTCCCCCAGGGTAGAAGGGCTGCTGGGATGCTCTCATCCCTGCTGCACCCTGCCTGGCACATACCCCAGGGGCACCTGCACTGACAAAGGAGTGAAAAACCTAAGGCAAGGCATAGAAAATCCCTCCGTGTAGCTCTGTGCAACAGGCTTTAGACTTCTGCCTCAAGGAGAAAAGAGCTCCAGGATGGTTTGGTATTAATGACAAAAATGAAGAAATTAAATTTGTGCAGCTTCCTACATTTAGTAAAGGAAATTATGCATTTCCCACAAAGCCTAATGCCAGCTCCACAGGGATTATATTACTGTTTATTGTTTTGTTTGCTCAAATAAAACACCTGTTGAGGTCAGCTATTCAAAGAATTTTTAATATACAAGCCTTACACTATGGAGAGTAAGAAATGTTTATAGAGGCACTCCTGGTAAGACTGTTGGCTTTTTTCCCCCCAGGTAGGTGCATAATGATTTAATAACAGAAACAGCATGCCCACAAACCTCTGAACCTCAGATTTAAATAAAAACTAATATATCTGAAATCTGGATATCAGTCTCCACAGCTCCTCCAGCTTTCCCTGTTATGGAAGGAGGCGTAACCCTAGGATACAGCATCCTTCTTTTATAAAGTCCCACCTTAAAGTGTCAGGAGTCAAGGAATTAAAAACAAAAGCAGCATAAATCACTGTCAATCATTAAAGTCTTTGATCTGCTCATTTCTTCAGAAGGCATTATGCCTCCTAAATGGAGGGATCAATCACCCTACGCCAGACCTGCTGCTAGGCACTCCTGCGCCGCGCCGCCAGCACAGAGGGCAGCCCATCACAGCGCATTCCAACTTCCCTTCCAGGCAAACCAAGGGGCAGAACCACCACCAGCAGGAAAACAAAACAACACAACGCAAACCCCTTTGTGCAGCTACACTACATGACTGCCTTCCCTCTTGGCATATTTTTTAGGCTTTTCTGTTGAACAGCAGCTCACTTTGGTCTGCCTTTCCCGATACGTTCTCAGCGCATGTTCCACCATCACGATGCCTCACTAGCAAACAGGATTATTGGGGATGTTTTTAAAATCAAGGAGAAAATGTTTATATTTTCACTCATCCGTGGCCATATAAAATTATATGTTGGCCTGCCTTAGCTTGTGTCCTCCTATCTTACAGTAAACAAACAGGCTGCATAAGTAAAGAGAGAAAAATTTATTCACCTCTTCCTCAAATGCCAAACCTCCCCAAAGGCAGCACATTTATCTCACAAGGATGAGTGAGCAGTTAAAAGAAAAGGAAAAAAAAAATTAAAAATTAACTTTCTCACCATGAAATCTATGCACGGAGATACATATGCTGACTTAGCCATGGTTTCACCCAGAGAGGCCCTCCTGTCCTGTGAGGATGGATCCTGTGAGAAGGCTCAAAGGGAATGCAACCTTAATGGCCTGCACCAATGCAGGAGATGCAGTGAGCTCCAAACAAATTCAGCAGGATTAGGCCCTTCATTACCATCCTGGCTGCTGATAGAGTTGCACAGATTTGGTGGGAAAAAAAAAAAAGGAGTTTCTTAATAAAAAATGGTATCAATCAACTGCTGGCCAAGAGAGAGTAAGAACAGAATACCTATTTAATATGGGTGTCCTTGGCCTGTGGCAAGAGTTAAATAGGTTTTCATCCTAATTGAAACGTGTTTGTCACTTAATGGTTTCTATTCCTCACCTGTCTCCCAGGCCTTAATTCTGTTGCCCTTCCTCCATTTGAGAACCCTTTTCCATAAACATTCCTTTTAATTTCACATTATGGCAATCCCGAGCACAATCTGGTCTTTATAAACAGGGAGTTGACGAAAAAACAAACATCAAAGAGATAAAAGTAGTATTGTACTTTTAATTATCAAAGTATTTTATTTCTTCTAAAGGAACAGATTCACTGGTCTTTTCCAGCTGCCTTGCATCATCACAGCGATGCAAAGCTTTGTAAATCCAGTTCAGGCGAATGGGTACAGTAAGTTAGCAGCTGCTTTACATCACTGGAGCAGCATAAAGCAGCAAGCATTTCAGTCTAACCCCTAATCTTTCAAGGCCCTTTACAAAACAAGAGAAAAGGTTTTTCTCTCCATCGGTGACTGCTGCTTAACTGAGAGCACAGAGCCATCTAGTTAAGAAGAATGAAAGGTACCAAAGAAAATCTCAGCCAACAATTTTGAGGCAAAATTTGTACACTTTACTCTCCTTTGGCTAGCAGGAACATTTAAGTCTTCTCAGTGTAACTGGTGGAAGAAAACTGTTTGAAACAGTATGCCTCATTTTCAAACCTAATTTTAGACAGGTTGCAATATAATGCTTCAACACAAGTTAGAAAGGCAGATTCACTGTTACTTAGGGCTTGGAGCATGGAGAAATCAATGCTCCAAGATAAAGACAGATAAGCACTTTGGGCAAATATGAAATAGGAAGAAAAATACCACTCTCAAACCCCTCCTGCTTACCTAATGCAAGGTAAGCGGAAGTGTGGTATCCTCCAGAAGGTGACTGCAATGCTTCTTTCACTTGCTTTCAGTCTCATGTCTGTTCAAGGCTTCCTCTGTTCATGACCTGCACGGCAGCCTGATTAGCTGAGCAATTAGCTATGCACTACATTGTTCTTTTTTCACCTGACTATTGCTTCATTTCTCAAGCGGATGGAGCAATTGCTCCTGTTTGGCTAAGCTCTTAACAACTACAACTACTAATTTTCCATATATTTTCAGGCAACCTGCAGTTCAGAACAAGCATTTTTTTCTACCTGAATGCCATAGAGAATGGGGGAATAATGCCATGGGAATAGCATCCCCTGTCAACATGTGCTCCACTCCACCTGTGCACGCGCGCACACACACACATTTATTCACTTTCAATTGTCTTCTTTTACCTTGCCATGTTTGAAAAATTACTAGAAAAACAAAAGTAGACTTCATTCCCATCTCCTATCAGTAAACAGTGGCTGTTTTATCCAACTTCCTAGGGAAATGAGGCAAACATAGGATCACAGAATATCCTGAGTTGGAAGGGAACACAAGAACAATGAAGTCCAGCTCCTGGCCCTGCACAGGACAACCTCAAAAAACACACCACGTGTCTGAGAGCATCGTCCAAACACCTGAACTACGGTAGACTTGGTGCCATGACCAAACATGCTGTTTGTGTTCATAATTTTTTAACCTAATAGCTGCTAAACCCAAGAGGTTTTCGAGACAAAATATAGTTCTATTTGTCTTTTGTCATAAAGGAAGATAAGAGATCAAGCAAGTTGCTCCAGCTGTGAGGAGAAAAAAAAAAAGATGTGTCAAGAATGTGTAAAAGGGAATGCTGCATCACTCCTGATGGACATCCTGGAAGCACTTGGCTGGCTTCCCCATTCAGAAAGGGGGAAGCTTGAGCACAGACAACACTTTATTCAAATGACAATTACTGGAGTGCTTTCTTGCAAGCCATTTCAACTCAATTACTTCAGTGAGCAGTAACATTTAATTTTAAAGCCTGGGAGCACAGTGATTCTGTAATTTAAATGTTCCTGACAATTTCAATCATACTATGGTCTTCATGCAATTTTGTTCTTGACATTGAGTGTCAGGAACTGCAGAATTGATGCCACTTGCCACAGCAGCACATGCTCATAACCATACTGTCACAACAAGCTGGCAGCCTGGCACCCATGCTACCAGTCCTGAGCACATCCATCACTCACTACCACTGACCAGCCAGACAGAAAGGACAGCAGATGATGAGGAAGAAGGCAAAGTCCACACTAACACACCTGCTGCTACTTCAGGAAGCCAACAGCAGTAACAACAGTAATTCACCCTCAAAAATCCCATTTTCTGGATTCCTTTGTAATATAGGAACACCACATAAAATCCCAGAGACTTCAAGTACAGTCCATCACACCAGTCTGCCAGTCTCATTTTCTACTGTGGGCATTACAGCTGTAATTTGCTGCAGGAACAAGCATTCTCTCTTCACCTCCCTGAAGTGCAAGGAGGGCCTCAGTGTGGTGGGGGAAATTAGCAACTCACTAGGTGGTAACATGTCTGTGCAGCTCCCACCTGCTCTGCATTTCTAAAGGATGGCTCAAGCCTACATCTCAGAAAAATTAGGATCTTGCTTTCAGAGACAAGCAGAGCTGTAATGTATCAATCAGAAATCACAGTGAATGTGCACACCTTCTTCCCAGAAAAGCTAATAATTAAAAAAAGGAAAAAAAAAAGAAAAGACATCCCCATTTAGGTTTGAACACATAGAAAAAGCAAAGTTTTTACACCTGTCTTTCTACAATTAAAAAATTAAAAAAAAAAAAAAAAAAAAGAGAAAATGTCAATTTACTTTAAAATTTAATTATGAATACCAGTCCCAAAGATTTCTGATGACTACATGGTATCCAGTTTGGACTCTTTGGCCTCCTGGTTTACTAGTACTGACACCCTCACTAGGTATTTTCAAAAGTAGGAATGAGTGGAAGACATGGACAGCGACCAGTCAGGCTTCACTTTCCTCCTTTACCAGTCAAAATGAAGAGGAAAGAGAAACTTACACCATGGTGAAGCAGGGGGCAGCTGAATGCAATGCCAGTGGCACCATTACCATTTTGCAAAGGCACTCTTTCATTCCTCTTTATTCCTCTCCCTGCCCCTCACTAGCACAAAGCAAAGCAAGCTGGAGGAGAAGCAAAGGACACCTGTCTGACCATTGAGCAAGGAAAAGTGCAGGGATGGCTCAGCACCAGGCACAATCCTCCTCCTTACTTCTAAGCTAGACATGGAGCAACATTTCCCAGTCTTCTTTGCTTTCCCCCCTTCCTCCACCCAGCTCTTTTCTCCCAGAGGACAAGAATTATCATTAGGAAGGTCATTTTATAGCTGCCAAGTTTCTCTCTGGCTGTATCTCAGCTGAAGCTGAAGTTAGCACACTGCTGGGTGTGAGGCAGAGCCCTGCAGACCAGCTTCCATCCAAATCCCCAGCACTGTAATTAAAGTAATTGCTATGTCCAATGAAAGAGGTTTAATTTCATAGGGATTCAGGCAAAGCTGGAGTGTCTTCCCTTCCTGAGGGCTACATAAAAAACTCCAGTGGCATGGAATTTTATTTTGTCATTTTTAATTGTTATTAATTTTGAGGAAAACACCCAGAATGTTTCCACAAGTATGATCAAATATGTTAAGCTGTGGAAAATGTGCTATCTGCAACTGAAAGCAATTTTAGAAAATGTATAAGAATGCATGACAGCAAGTGACTTCTTTCTCAGAATAAAAAAAGTTTACTTCAAATGAGTATGCTTCCCATGAAGCACAATTTTACCTACAGAAAATTTCTGGTGTTGGAGCAAGTATTTGTCTTAAAAGACAACCATTTTTTGAGTTATTGATGAAAATATAAAAAAAAGAAATTAAACCTCTTTTGTTTTTAAAGTACTCATTATACATTATCAACATCTACACCAGTTTTTCTACCCACGCCTTATAAGACTATTCTGTGTGAACTCCAACAGCTTTATCCAGAAATTTTTGGAGAGAAATCTATGCCTACAACTATTGCACATATTTGGTGAACCCAACATCATACTCTATATGTTCTTTACAAACAGGCAAAATGTCCACATGTAAATCCCAACACAACAAATGCTGGAATTACTGTTTCACACAAATCATCGGGTGACACATTCATGGCTCAATGCTCTGGATTCACTGTGCATTGCAACACAGCAAAGCATGCATGAGCACTGACTTCAACCACACTGCAGAACATCTGCATATCCTGGACATGGCTACAGTGCACCAAGTGCCCCAGGGATCCCTAAGACAGTTGGCAGTGAAAGTGGAGTTGAGTTAGGTTTAACAAAGATCTCATATGCTGCTCAAATAAAAAGCCTTGAAAATCCACCCTGACAATCCTGTTTGTAAAAGAAAGACATAAATGGAAAAAAAAGTGGGTGTTGATCCTTTTATGAAACTTCCCTCTATACCTTGGTTATTAAGAGATGACCATTGCTCAGGCAGGAGGACTGCTTGGGTGGTTACTTGTTTCCCAGGGAGGCACAGGAGCTGTCTGCAACGCACCCATTTCAGAAAAGAGAACTCAAAACATCTGGAGCTTGTATTCTCTTTCTTCCCAAAGAAAAAAATAGTTAAATGCTTAAGAGCCCTGGGAGAGTTGATGTGCAAGTACATATAAAGCATCCACTCCCCTCTGTGTGACTCGGCTGCTTGATGGAGCTCTGTGGAAACTGGGGGGCTGGGGGAGCTGTTGGCTAAGAAGGATGAGAGTACATTTTTCCCTGAGGCTGCAGTTTCAGCCCAGCTCCAGAGTGCCAGAGCTGTTGCTGCCAGACACCATTTCAGCTATTCCTGCGAAATGATGGATGGCCTCAACCCATTCCCTAATGAAGATTTCATCAGGAAGGCTGCCATCGCCATCAGCTTCTTTTTAAGGGCAGCCTTAAAGCATAGGCTAAAGAAGGGAAAAAACCAACAACAAAAAACCCAAACCAAAACACTCACTTCCCTGTGTGGCTCTCTATGCACTTCTGAAAAGTGAGGTGCTAAATGGCAGCAAGAAAGCCTTTGAGCGGTTCCTGTATTGTATTTATTAGCATCTCCTTTGTGTAAAGCAGAGAGGAAAGTGGGAGAAAAGGCCTCTCCTACAGGCTGAGACCTCAATGAACAGTAGTAAAAGATGGGGCTGAAGGAACCAAAATGTGCGTGCCGATTCATGCTGTGAATCCAGGACATCAGCTAGTTATAATGACAAAGAATTTCTGTTAAATTCTATAGCATCATAGTAGTAAACTTCTTGGATACTTCTGCTGCTCAATGTTCCACCAAAACCTCTCTTGGGTCCCTCTTATTTTCTTGAGTGTGTTTACAACAAACTCAGCCACGTTTAATATTTTATTTGAGAGAAAGACAGGAATAGAGGAAGGCTATACTCTTGTACACAAACATATACATTACACCAACCAATCAGTGTATTATTGAACAGAAAATAAATTTTGATCATTCTTTTATGACAATGGCTATGTTAATTAGAAGTGCAAAACAGAGACAGAAAAGTAAAATTAGAATTGAGAATGTTCTCCTAAACAAGAAAATAGAAGTTGTTAATATCTAGTAACCTGAATGATGTATACCATAAAAAACATCACTATGAGCGTCACTGTATTCACAGCAGCATGCAACAGTTTTGTTCTCTAAACTGACCTGGTGCTCCATTTTTATTGAGGAAAAAATGTTCCCTCTTGTTTAGTGCTTTTGGCCATAAAATATATTTTACATGTAGAATACATGAAGAGTTTACATAAACCCCTGAATATTTTACAACAGATCTGTCTGTTTTGGTTTACAATTCTGCAGCCATTGTTCACTAAACTTATACTTTGGTTTTTGACACTGTCAAATTCCCTGGTTCTCAGATGGAAAATGACGTTCAAGCCATCATCACCATCATCACAACTGTGTTCTCCACTCCCCTATCTTATCACTTCTGGCACTTAGAGTGGCTTTCTCCAAACCTCATGATGGGGCAGCAGACAGAAACCCCGTGTTTGCTCAGAAAGCAAGGAAAGGCCCTGCTGTTGCCCAAGAATATAAAGCAAAGTACAAAACTGAAGCTGAAATTTGAATGGTTACCAGACAAATTTTTACTATGTCTGTGGCTGGCTGGGTTCCAAAATGAGGATTCAGAACATTTCTAATGTCTGAAATGGGCAACGCAGCTCTACATCCTATAAAGAGGACACAGCAAAATAATGGAACACAACATTATTTTAGCTAAAGAAAAGAAAATAGAGCAATTCTTACTTTAAACAGCATCTTGTACTAACTAGTTTTAACAAGGACAGGCTAAAATCCCAGCAAAATAAATGCAACCAACCATCTAAAAATTAATGTTTATTCTTTTAACCATACTCTTTTTATCTCAAGTACTATGGTCATCTTCATCCATCTTTTTAGGAAAAATAGGTGACTACTTGTTCATGAGTATCATACCACTTTTTCAGGGATTGGCTACAAAGTTTAAAAAAAAATTAGGCAATTTAGTCATCTCCCCTATAACAATGGTTTATAGGAAGATTTTCCCTTAAAAAATTAAATATAGAATAATGCAAATAGCTGAAATCAAGACAACATGCTACATTTTTTCTAAGAAAACAGCACAGTCTCTCTTGAAGTAGAATAGAGCCGTAAACTTTCCATGAAGTTAACAGCTGAGTGAGAGTAGCACCAGGCTGTTCCCACTGTTTTCTGAGAAGCCACAGGAACTTCTTGAATTCAGAGCTTTAACATCGTTCCTTTTAATGTACTACCAAGAAAGAAAATGCACCTGCCTCAAATTTGCCCACTCTTAAGAGGGCACAAACAGGTCATCCCACCAGCAGAAGACTAGATGAAGAATTTATTTGTAACAGTCCCCCAGAGACGAAGTTGAAAGATGAGCAACATCACAGCCAAGCAAGGTTTGATTTTAAGAGTGCTGAGACCTGGGAAGCCCAATGCACTCTTTACCCAGCTCCCACTGTTGTTAGCAGGGAGGAAACACTCCAAAGAATATTGACAGTCACTATTTCCACAGCTCAAAACCTAAGGAAACGTTATTGCTTCACTTAAATTCCCATAGCTATTGCTTATAAAGAAGGGCTGTTTCAACAGCAATGCAGATAAAGCTGGACTTCACAATGGTGGTGCCCACTTGAAAACTTCAGGGCACTGCATCTGCAAGGGCCTGATGCACTGTGGATGCTACATCAACAATCTCAGCTTTGATGTCACTATGAAAACTTGAGAGAGAAAAAAAAATCCTCACTGTAAGCACACTCAAAATGCAAACCGTGACTTTATGCACATTTTGGAACAGACTGGTGGGGCTCAGACTGTAGGTGCTGGTATCAGCAGCCCTTCTTTGCACACTGGTGATGCACTCCCTCCCTGCTTCCATCACCTGCCATGAGGTGAGTCAAACCCTACACCCAGCCAAATGTTTCAGGGTTAATGCAGGCTAATTAGTGGAGTTTCTTAGGTCAGTTTTGTGCAGGAAATCCTCTGCTGGTCCAGTGTCTGTGAATGACATGAATGCCTGGTACTTTCAGAAAGACCAGCTGTGAAGAGAGGTAGCTGCTCACAAACATAGAGATCTTCCCACATTAGCCTTTGTACTTATTAATAGCTTCCTTCTTCCCTCACATCTGGAGCAAATACAAGGATGTAGACTTGAGCATCATAAATAGGGGGTGACTCTTTTAGGAATGTGTTAGTGTTTCCAACAATCATATCGTATGTCTTGGCTATTGCTCACTGTTTTCCTGTGTGGATAAGCTTTCCTTGTTAAAAAGTGTCTAGTAAAAGAAGTGCAGAGAAGAAGAACAATTGAAGATGTTTTCAAGTCTTTCAGAAAATTCTTTTTTCCCTGGCAATAATATTAGTATTTAAAAGTTTAAAGTCATTCAGGGATAAAAACAAATATTAGATCACTGAGATACTGGATGTTTCTAGTTTCATTTTACGGAAATGAGTTCTCTTCCCAACTACCAAAAAAATGTATTATTGTACTGTTTGGAGAATATCCTACTATACTTTCACAGTGCTTCAGCCTGTTGCTTCCACACTGCATTTGGCCAGGTTCAGCACAACTGCTTTTACCTTGTCCAGTCCAAACCTGCAATTTGCACACTTTTTAAAGTTGAAATGACATCACAGCAGAAAGATTACCCTCTCCTTTTCAGATCATCAGTGACAGTTGAACAGCTTTATGCTGTTCAAAACTTTCAAATATGAAAAATAAATTTCAAGAAAGATGAACTAGAGGAGAATGCAGATCAAAATGTCCAAATTTCATCTTGTACACAAGCTGGTATACTCAATACTATTTTTTTTTTTGTTACATTTATTTACCTTATAAATGCAACTTCAGAAGTAGCTGTCATTCTGCCATCATATGTACAGAGAGAAATGTAGAGATAATATTCCCTTCACTGGTAACTGGTATTATACTCTAATGTACAAATTATATATCATTAAATAATTCTGGTTGCTGTTCTTCTGTTTATTTGAATCTAAATTTTTACCTAAATGCTATTTTATTCTTACTTGTCAAATCCCTTTATCAAATAATAAACAGGAAATGTCTCTCTTTACTAGCTCCATAACACTATAAATGCAATGCAACTAAGCTCTGAAAAAAAGAATAAGAAAAAACTGTAATAGATGACAAACTGGGATTGCTTTGTAGTTCACTTGAGCATTGTGAGCAACGGGTCCAACCTCAGCAAGCACCGCTTAGTTTCAGCATGTTGTAAAGTTATCTCATGTTGGGACTATGAGAGAAATTGAAGCTTCCATTCAATACAACAGCCCACATTAGAAATATATCCTGGCTGGTCCTCGTTAAACTTGTAAAACATGACTGCAGGAGTGCAGTGCATAACACCCTCTAATAGCACCATTTAAATACCAGTCAACACTATAGAAGAGGTAGAGAAACGTGACAGAAGTATTAAAGCTAAGTCAGCCCTGAAATGTCTGGAGTTTAAACGTCTCTCCAAATCTCTTTGGACTTGGAATCAAGAAGAGAAGTCTTGTGTGAACATAGACATGTTTTTCTCCAATACCTGTTTGCAGTCAGGCTTCAAATACCAAGAAAAAAAAAAAGACTAGGAATATCAAGGAAAAAATGTATTGTTGGAATAAAAGAACCTATCTTTTCCTTTTCCCCTCTCACTGGCTGAAATCATTCTTTCACCCACAGAATACTTAATTCCAATGAAATGCTTCACTTCAAAGATCTTAAATCTCCAAAATCTTAAAAAGGAAATACAAAGCAAGTATTCTCCAGGGGAGAGTAAACACTAATCTAACTTGCTGTCAGATTTTAAGAGTGAGGGTTGAGGGATAGAGCATTCAGTAAACATTAAAAGCCACTCCAAATAAAATAAAAACAAAGTTAAAAAAAAAAAGGTAAGCATAAACTAAAAATGCAGGGACAATGCAAAGTGATCTTGAAAAGAAAAGCACTTTTCTCCTTACTGTTTTCAGCACTATGACAATTTTCTTTTAAAAACACTTTATCTGTTATTTGTATTTAAGCATGTTAAGCATGTATGTGTGAGCTGTTCTTCTAGCTAATTACTATTACAGCATTATAAACAGAAACTTAGGTAATACTGAGGGGGTTTAGTTTTTGAGAGGCGGGTCTAGTCAAACTTTCAAGCTTTGCAGGAAGGACTGTGCTTGCCTCCAAAGTTTTTAATCTTGGATGAAATTTCTCCTTTGAGGTTGAGATCTAGTAAAGTTTCAGTACTGTTGACTTCATGGAATTTATATAATTTCAAACTTCAATATCAATAAAAATTCAGTGCAGTTATCTGAAAATGGGCTTATTGAACTTATCTCAAACTCTACTGATGGATAGGAAAATAATGTTCAACACAAATAAATGCATAAAACATTTCTAAGGATCTGAAAGACTCCCATCCAAAAGCAGATTGTTTCAGCAAGCCTTTTTCTACCTTTCTTGCTTAAGTGCTGCATGAAATAAAATTATTTCCAAAATGTTTCTTCATAAAGTAAGTGTTCAAGTGAATCAGTACGTGTAAACAAGCTCTACTGAGGATTCATGCTGCCAATTTAGGATAAACTATTTTGTATATTCAACTCCATTTCTCTGGTAAAATTTCCCTAATGAAATGTAGTAAAACTCACAAACCATCAGATCAACACACACCAGCAAAATTAAACCCCTGAGAATATTCACTGCTTTATTTTTATTAGTACTGCTTTAAATATTCAAAATGTATGGGTCATAAAATTATGCTTAGGGCAACATTTTCTCATAAGTTCATTTGTGCATGTTTTAAAATAGATTTAAAAACTAAATAATTTTAATCTCAACCTTAATGCAGACACAACCAGCAGAAGTAGTGATGTTGGCAGATCTTAAAAGCCCCCTCCTCAAATTGTTAATTTTAGGGTGTTTTAGGGCAGGAAAAGGAATGTATTTAAAAGCCTGAAGCAGTTTATATAATGCTTCAAATTTCTAGAGCAGCCCCCACATTCCCTTCCTTACAAATACAAGATAAAATTACTTGGAATTTCCTTATATTATTACTGAATATAGGACAAACAATAACACAGTCAAGAGTCAGACATGGTGACCTGTGATTATTTTTCATGGAAAGATCACAGGACAATATAAAATCTGAGCAGTCGACTAGAAAAATGGGCTTCCATGTAGCTCAGACACATACATCTCAGCCTACAATTTATCATGTTATTACCCTGATCACAAAATGCAAGAGGAAAAGTTCACATCTGCTTTCTCGCAGATGTAGGGCATCACTGCAGCCCTAAGCACAGGAAAGTCACAATCTGATTTGAAAGGGAAGGGATTTTTGGCTTTTTGTTTTTATTTGGTTTTGTTCTTGGTTGTTTGTTTGGTTCGTTTTGGTTTTTTTTTTTTTTTAATTTATTTTATTTTATTTTGGTTTTTGTGTGTGTGTTGGTTTGTTTTGGATTTGTTTGTTTGTTTGTTTTTTCCCTCTCAAGGACACCAAGACAGCCTGTGATATGACACAGATAACTTCAGGAGATAACGGATGATTATCTGCAGTAACTGGGAGAAGGGTGCCCTCATGTTCACCCCAAGAATCAAAACATGCTAGATCGCTGCTAAATCACAGAGGACAGCCTTGCAACTACTCACGAGTTTTTTGCTAGGTCTGAATGTAAAAACAAGGCTGAAGAAGAGGTGGAGGAAGGTGGCAGGTTGTGCAGGGAGCCTGGCAGCACTGGGAAAAGAGAAGCTGCTGCTAGCAGGATCAGTAGGGGATGTGACACCTCAGATTTATGCCCAAGAGCTTGGAAGCATCAGGGACAATATTCAGCACAAGCCAGGCACCTCCACAAAATGCACTCTGATTTGAACTGCACTCTGCCCAGCTTTGGGGTAGCTTTTTTAGAAGGTAGACAGGCCAGTGTCAAAACCTTCTGGTGAGGTGCTGTTGCAGGTCTGTGTGTTCCACCAGGAGAGGATGCAGAAGCTGCAAGAGAAGTCACTATGAATGGCCTCCTCAAGCACATAAAAAAGCTCTCTTCTCTCTTCTCTTCTTCTCTTTCTTGTTCCTCTTTCTTCTCCCCCTGTCCCTCTCTCCCCACACTCCACTCTGCTGGTCCTTCTCATCAACGTGTCCCCTAGGAACAGACATTAGTTGTCACTTTCTTTTACTTCTGCTTGTAGGCAGGAGCAGAAGCTTCCACAAACAGAAAGTTCTGGTGCCAGTGACTTGTGGGTACAGGCAGTACAGCTGCCCACTGCTACCAGGGATTCTCTAGGAAGAAGTCAGTGGTGAATATCTGTTTCCTGACTGCACAAAAACTATTGACACAGCTGGAGCCTTGGTGTTTAGGCAGCCCCTGACAACACAACTGGCAGCATGGCCTAAGAATACTGGGAAGGAACAACAGCTTGGGGGCTTGGTTCCAGCAGTTACCACCAAGAGAAGTTTTGGAGCAAACTCCAGACCGCTCCTTTGGTCTTGAGTTAGATCTACGTGTCGAGTTTTATCCTTGCATGTTACAAAATTTTGCATCCAAGCAAAGCCTGCCCTTGCTACTCAGAACAGGCCTAAATGTAATTTCACAGAAAATTATTATTGAGAAAAATCTGAAAGCATACAACTGGTATATGACAACTGGTCATCCCTACAGAGAAGATCACTTTGGTAGGGAAGAGACAAATTGACCCAAAATGCACATCTAATGTTGGTTTCCTTTGGGATTTTTTTTTGTTGTTGTTGTTCAGACATTTCATGCCAGAAAATAAGGTATCTGGATAAGAATCTGAACTGATTTGCCAAAGAAAACCCATGTTATTTGACTATGCAATGAGGCAAAAAGAAAGTGTTGTCTAAGAGTTAAAAAAAAAAAAAAAACAAAAACAAAAGCTTTCTTAGGGAATACAGTGAAATCACAGATCAGACAGCAAGAGGAAATGACACTGGCGAGGTGCAAACCATTATAACATTTCTCTAGAAAGCTGTCAGTGTTCAAAAGCGACAGGACACAAACCCACAAGTGAACATGTACAACGACCACCACAAAAACACCGTGTGATGTTATAGCTGGTTGAAAACCATTTTTAGTGAAATAAACCTTTCAAATGCACAGGGAAATACAACAGCCAAGAAATCACCTAAATGCTTTTCATACCAGATTCTCAGTAGAGATAATTTAAATATTAAGGCTTGTAATTGATGAAATTACTATTATAAAATATTATGTTAGCAATAATATTTCCCAAAACTTCTTCCTTGCTCCTTATTCTATTTTCAGGCAGCCTCTCTAACATGAAATGCCAACATTGTACACATCAATGGCCTCGAGGGTATAATTAAAACTTGTTATTTACATTTATTTTTTAAAATAATTAACTGTGAGCATGTCTAATGAATGGTAATGGGGCTTAAATTGAGACACAATATGTCAACTACCTTGCCATTTGGAAGCGGACTCCCACGCAGCTCCGTGTGATCGAGAGCACGGGGCTGGCACGGGAGCCCTGCGGATGGCACTGCTGCTACCAATTCAATGGCACACCTTGGCTGTCTGTGGGTTACTTTGAAGAACTTGATTTTCACAGACACCTTAATTTTACCTGCAGCACTGATGAGTTAAGGCACTGGCTTGGTTTTGGTAGGCGTCAGAGGTTAAGCAGAGGCTTATCCATACCCTAAGCTAAAACCTGCTGCGGTCCTTTGTTACTACACTCTCTCTGTTTTCCACTACTCATAGGTATGTCCTCAGTTGACACGGTTTATAGGACATGGCAAAAGCAGCCACTCATGCCAGAATAAGCTTCTGACTCAGAAAGAAGCTATGCATAAAGAAAATCCTCACACAGTGATGTACTTTCAAAACGCATGACCTCATTCTTCCCCAGTCAGGCTCGCAAAGGAAAACAGACCCAAACAAAATATTTTGTGGAGTGAAATATGAAACCAGTGTCTGCTAGTTCACTTCCAAGAGTGAAAGGTAAATTTCAGATGTGTAATCAACGTAACAGTTATCCACTTACTGCAGGTACAAATCCATTTTCTCAGCATTCTGAAAGATTTTGCCACCGTGGTACACTTGGGTGAAAAACAAAAAATTGACCTATAAATGTGTACTCATTCAAACTTGATCCCTGGTTGGTGGTGCTAGTACTAATCTTGTCCATGAGTTAAAAAAAATTAAAATCTATTTGCAATGTTTTCCCTAATGTTTTCTCTAACAGACCCTTGTAATCAGTTCAATTCACGTAAGTTTAGACAAATTCCCTAGTTTTCATATATGGCTTCAAATGTATTTTTATAAAAGATTAGCAGCTGTTTATGTGTAATACACATCTTCCACAGGATGAACAAAAAAGATCTCACTAGGAAAAAAGCCTGAAGGTATCTGTGTCAACAGTAAAATACCTACCACATGTCACATAATCATATGAATGAAGTTCCAGGTTGTAAATACAATAAAAAAAGGAAGTAGAAAGAACATGACATTTTCCAAACACATAATTCATCAGCTGAAGAATAGTTAGATGTGAGTTATCACTGTTTATCTTTCCCCCTCGGCCTTTAAGTTCTTACCCCATGTCTGGCAATTTCCAGGCTACTTTTTCCTTTCTAAATCCTCCTTGTCCCTCCTCCTTCCAGGTAATTTTTTGGCCTGTTGTTGTGGGCTGCACTGCTAATATTTGATGCCACCTAATTTAGGCAAGTCTTGCACACAGCAATACTCATGAGTTTGTAGTGAAGGCTGCAATACCTAACAAAGCTCATTTGACATCAGCATGACTACCTTATATAGCTCTGTGAGGACGAGTTTACCAAAATGCAAGATGTGGATAAAGAAATACAGGGATTTGTTTATCTAGCTCTATTTTATAATGTGTGTTATATACAGGGATACAGTGGAAAGCGCCTCAAGTAGTGGGCCAGAAATCCATGAGTTCCTTACCTCAGCTAAAGCAATACTGTGGCCCATGGAATTATCACTTCAGACTATAGCAAACCTACTCTTTTAGTCCAAGGGTCTATTAATCTTTCTTTAGACATAAATGTACATGTATGTGCATCAGTTCAAGGTAAAAACAGAAGAGAAACAATGCTTCTATTTCAACACTAAATAGTTAAATTTTCGAAACAGCTAAAAATATTTGAATAATTCTACAAGCAAGGGCAGTTGCTCTAACCAGATAATGATTTCTTTGTATGATATACAAGAAGAAAGTGCATCACAATCACATGTATACAGCTGGGTACACTTCTACAGAGCAGGTAGGAAAACAGCAACCATAATGCATATGCTAAGAGAAAGTGGAAGGTGGTATTCTAGACAGAAAATGCACTCTACCTGTAATATCTGTCAGTGTGAATAATTTCTTGGCTGCTGGCTAGAATATATTCTGCAGTTCATTTTGTTTTATCACATTATTCACACTTTTTTTCTGGAACAAGCCGTTCTCTTCTTATAAGACTACATTCTAGTGGAACAAATGAGCTCAAGCCTATGATTGATTCTCCAACATAGTTGAGATGCTATAGCTTTATTCACTTTTTTTTTTTAATGGCTTTATTCATTTACTACCTCCAGCATGACTCCAGAGTATCAGCTGCTCAGAGAAACAGCATTTTGAAAGTTTCTTTCGATGCTCAAGGAGGTGGTGGTAGTTTTTTTTTTAATAATAAATTCCATGATAAGGAGGAGGAGAAGTGCCCAACACAGACAGACTGTCTCTGCTCACCAGTTCAAAAAGTGCACTCCCAGAAATATTTTCTAAAAGCTTATCAGTCTAAACATTCCTATGCAGCTCTGTTTCCCTGTTGAAATGCTGTGTGAGTGTATTTGGATCAAGGCAGCAACTCCCTGTTTTATTTTCTGCTGAGGAACTGGCAAGGATGGGAAATCAACAGCAATCTGAGCAGGGTCCCTGGAGAAGCTAAAGCCATGCTATAGATGAGAAGGTTTTGTACAATGCTGTTCTGTCACAGTGTCGCCAGAAAAACAAAACAAAACAAAAAACAAACAAACAAGCAAAAAAACCCCACCAAAAACAAACAAACAAAAAAACCCCAAAATGAAGCAACCCCAAATTTCAATAATAAAAAACCCCAAAGAAAACAACCACAACTCTTTTTTCCAAAGATATATATATATATATGTTTGGGGGTTTTTTTTACCTCTATAACAACCAACTAAAATAAATATATTTTGGGGGATATACAAAATTCACACACAAGTCACCATATTCCTTTCTTTAAAGACTCTCATGTTAAGAGCAGAATGACAAGGACTACCAACTACCATGGATTAGTCTTTCTCAGGACTTTTGTTCAGTGAAATTTTTTCTAGGAAAAAAGAAAAAAAAAAAAGAACCTTTTTCCCAAGATTTTCCTTGATGTGTCAGACTTGCAACACATCAGCTAAATAGCTCACACACAGTTATTTCTGCTCAGGAAATTCCGTGAAGAAGTATGGGACATATTTATTCATTCTCATTTTCAAATCCAGACAATCAGAACAATCCTGGACAAATAATTACATTTCTTAAACATTCCAGTAAAGGAGAGCTTTCCAAAAATCTACCAGGAATGAAAAAAAATTAACTGCTAGTTTTACAACTCAAAAGAAAAGATGTAAAAATATCAAAGAGAAACATGGGTTTATATACTATTTAAAAGGTACACATGCAGTCAGAATTCAAAAGTGGCATAAGTTGCTTTCCTTTATGACCAAGGAAAGCACCTAGACTGAGTTGGGCCCCATCAGCTGGAAAGAGTATGAACATACAGACAATTCTGCAATGGAAATGTTAAGATCTGTGATAGGTGAAATTCAATGGCAAATAAAACTGGTTTTAGAATAAATTGTGAAAATAATGTTGCATGGAATGATAATAGCCACTGATATCTCATACTATAATGCCTTTGCTCTTATTTTTCAGAAGTGTTTAGTTGTTGTTTTAAAGGCAGGAACTTCACATGGTGTAGCAACAATGGTTTATAAAAATGTAAGTCTCTAAAAGGGAGACAAGAAGTAAAAACGTGCATGAATTTAACTCGGATCTCATGTAACAAAATGACCTTTTAAAGTTCTGCTTAGAAGCAGCTGCATAATTTACTCTGTCACAATCTTTAGAATGCTCAGAAAGCTGGATAAGGAGCAAAATTCAAATATTTGGAACTCAACCACTGAATTTTGGACTCCTTCCTTTTCCAATGTCTTAACTTTGTTTATCAGTAACTCTTCTGCTGTGCAAATAAAATTATAACCACTTAACTGAGCAAGCAAGAGATGCCTTAAATTAAAAATGCTCTGTGAAGAGAGCAACTGTGTGAAAGCATCATGCAAACCAAAAATGACTAAAAGCAGAAGCAAGCTAAGCAAGTTCATGAGCTCAAGGATCTCAAGAGGAGAAAGTTTTCATTTTCCAAAAGCTCTGCCTTCCTCGCTTTCCAACACACAGGAAAGGAGAGGTGAAGGGAGCAGAACTTCCCAGGGATTGCAGGGGCAGAGAAACTGGGAAAGCCACAGCCAGTTCTTGTGTCTGCTCACAGAAAGGCTCCTTCCCTTTAGAAATACCTTATTGTGTCTGATATTACTTCTTGCTGGGACAGACTAAGCCTGCCTCTCTGCTATAAAACTAATACTCACCAGGTGCTACAGCAGTAAAATAGAGAAGAAATAGTAAACATCATCTTCGTCTCTCTGACGGATGTATGGGTGGGAATCACTGATTTTACACCATTTCCTTTAAACCTGCAAACAAACACCAAAACCCTTCCTCCTGCAGTAAGGGAACAGCCTTACTGCACTGCACCCTGTGCCACTCTGTGCTATTGCAGTCGGTATGATTCACCTCAGGTATGTACCAAACATGAAGCTTTTTTATTTTCTTTCTTCTAATTTTTAAAATAATTAATGTAATTTTAGGCTTAGGAGAGAATCTGTAAACTCTTCTGCGCTACCGAAAAGCCATTCACCATTTGTGGTTTGCATGTTTTCTTTGTTTGACATCTTTGCCAGCAGTTTTGGAAGAAAGACAGTAAAGGAAAGCTTCAGAGGGACTTCAGAGCTCCGGAGTGACCCAGAACCCTTTCACCCCATCCTGCCAGCTGCCTCGAGCTCTGCAAGGCAGTGCAGCACTGCAGCACCAGCTTCCCTCTCTACCTGTGAGAGAGGATGAGCATTTAGCACTCTGCTGAATGTTTATTTCAACCACAACAAATGGGAACGAAATATGCACTTCATCTCGGGTCTCCTCCTCACAAGCAGGGGTTTCTTATCTCTCCTCCTACCTCTTCAGAGCTGTAATTTAGAGCACAGTTCTGGGACTGTTATATGCTACTTGGAAGTTATCATTGCTCCAGCTATTCATGGCTCATAAAGTATTGTTCTCTCAATTGCGCTGTACGGCTCTTTGTGTGGAAATGATGGATGAAATGGGATACATATTACTTAATGATTAGAGTTCTGCAAAACATGTTCAAACAGATATGCCAGGCTTGATGATACCTTATTATCATCAATGAAACAGAGACAGCATAATGGTGCCATGTATGTATTTCTCAGCAGTAAATGCAAGGGAAACGTTTCTGTTTCAAACCCCGACAGCTCTTTAGTCTCAGTTATTTCAGTTCAGCTAAAGATGACATGCTAAAATGAGGGCATTTATTACTAAGTGGCATTAAGAAGGGGGATATTTAACCTACCATTGCTTACAGCAATGCATGGAGAAACCATCTAATACGTGCTGGCAGTAATTTATGACATTGGAAAAAATGCTATCATCTTTTTTTCCCCGTCTGTGGTCTAGCTTTGCAAACTACAAGCCCTCAGGAGCAAGTCTGATATAATGCGGCTAATGAGAATAAGTGAGCATACTGCAATATTCTTAAAGGGTTACACTGCTGAGTCTTTGACTCTTTATACTTTTTAATTTCCTTGTACAAACAGTGCAGTGAAAAACGGCAAAATCCATTTGGCTGGTCTGTGCTACAAATTAAATCCTTGATTAAATTTTGGCAATTACTTCTCTGGGTCTTTTTCATTTAAACATTTTTAATTCATTTGAATAAGCTTCTTAATCATGATTCTGGCAATCCATTGTATAGCAAGACAAACTCTAATAAATACTATAATGCAGCAACAGACAAACAGAAAGATGGATGGATGCTGAAAAGGAAGGGTTCTGTCTTCTGGGCTTTTTTTTATCTTGGTAAGTGTTGCCTATATCCATCTTTCATGAAAGTTGTATTCCAGTCTTCTGTGATGTTGAAATTTATCTCATTATGTGTTGACATTTCCCTTTGTGATGTCAAAAGCTAATAAAGACTCCAGGTAGGGTTTCAAACCCTCTTAATAAGAGGGTGGAAGAAAGATTAAATCATCCTTAATGCACAAATCAATACTATAGTCAACCAAAGGGTACAAATTAAGAGGAAAATGTGAAGGGCTGTCACTCCTGTAGCAGGAAAAATGCTCGATGGACATTTTCAGCAAAGGTGCTTGAATTTAGCTGCTTAGCCTTTACTGCACAGGATTGTATTACCAATTGGAAAAGTATCACAGAACTTGAGCTTTTCTCTGGAGGTTTTGGGTGGATTTCTTTCATGTGAGAAGACAGACGTGAGACAGCAGGAAATAAAGTACCTCCTTAGTCAGAGAGGAACTGTCTGAGCATGGAGAGCAGCACTGTGCCCTTTCCTGCGCAAAAAGAGAGCGAGGAAAAGCAATGGCAACTGGATGAGCACAGAGCCAGGAGAGAATAGAAATGAAAAGAAACCCTACAGGATAAACAGAACTTGGTGGAAACAAAATGTTAACAATTTATTTTTAATTATTTTACTTCTAGTTTACTGCTGCTAAAATGAAAATATTGATAAATATAGAAGTTCAAAATTCATACAGTGTTTATCAGTGGCCCTAGAAAAGGAAGAGTTAAAGTCTTACAGCAAGGCCAACTCTCAGTTGGACAGGAAATATGCTAATATCTAACCCAGAGTATCCCTGTTCCTGTAACCTCTGCAAATGCTTAATCTCACCAAAACAGAAAAGATAACCTCTGTGATCCTGAGAGGATAAACAAAGGGAATGCACATGCTCTGTTTTTTCCCCTTTCCTTTAAGCCAGAAGTCACTTGTAGATAGATTTTGCTGCTTTTTCCCAACTGCATTCCAGAGGCCTGGCTTTATGCAGTTCATAAAGGAGAAGAATTTAAAAGCTGTACATTGATTTAGGTGCACTTAATTGCAATTTCACCATCACATTACATTGTGGGCTCAGTGTGAGGTAAAGGCAGAAAGAAAACAGATAAATAGAAGACCAACAAAGAATACCTAGATTATATTAAGAATTAAAAGAGGGGAGACACAAACTCTTGGCAAGCTGTATTGATGTTGTACCTGCCTCTTTTTGTCTGTAAAGGCAAGGGGCTGAACTCTTGGGGATTTAAGTTGAAAGGTGAAGGTTCTGCATACACATTCACTAGCATGCAGGGGATAGAGTGGGTGAGCTCATCTGTTTGGTATAAAGCAGCAGTGGATAAAGATACAGTGCCCAAACAATAAGCCCATCAATACCATATCATTATGCTTATGCTCAGTTTCACCAATAGCACATAAAGCCTTTTTAAACTTCAAATGTTGGGCCACACAATTTAGTGTACCAGTTAATAAAATCAGGGTTTTCTTTTTAAAGCCTCTTCTAATGCCAGAATTTCATTCTCTGGAGTGCTCTTATCAAACTTCTGTTATGATCCCGAATAAAAACCTAGTGCCTGAAAAATACTACAGTGAAGAGGAGGGAAAAAATCCCAACCATAGCACAAGAGAGAAAAATCCTTCCAAAATATACCTTCAATGTATCACAACAAATCATATTAGAACACAGGTGACAAACACTCTAAATCTATCACCAAGAAAGAAAAATAAATTATGATCTATTTATCCAAGTATAGTGATATGAAAGGAACAAGGAAAGAATAATTCAGGAGGAAATTACAAGCTCTGAGCTTCTAATTTTGTAGATTATTGTCATTTTTTCTACAGATGTTGGCACAGAGAGACATCTTTAACCCTGGATTCTCTTCTTGCATAAATGAGGGACTACAAGCCTCCTTATATTGGATTCAATATAATATGAAAATTAAACCTGACAGAAGTAAAAGTAAAATGTCGTGTATAAATCTACTGAAAAGGTAAAACATAGAAGTCACATATAATATCTTCAGGATCAGCATTCTGTTGCAAGTGGGTGTTTTTCTGTAGAATTCATTAAATTTAGTAAAGACTGGTACAAGATGCAAAGACTTTCTCACTGTGATTAGAAATTAAGGTCTGAATTCTACTTCTGGATGCCCAGAGATTTCTCTAAATGAAACATGGGAGCATAAGGGAGACATACAGCTCACTTTGATAAGGAACCATATGATGTCAACAATGACAAGAACTCAAATCCTGCTCTAAGCTGGGCTCTTCACAGATGCCTATCATCTGCCAGGAAAACTTTTCTATTTTCTACACCTTCAGAACATTACCTCAGTTTTAGCATGAAGGATAAGACCCTCTGCTTTGAAAGCAATGAAAATACAACTACTGTCTGATTAACTGGTGCATGAATGAATATTTATATCAATCATTATGAATTGGAAGCTTTGCCAAGGACTTCCATAACCAAAGGTCTGGCAAAGATGACACTCTGTTCAGACAATTCCCTCTCTCAACTAGCCATCCATCAAGCGGCAGGCTTTTTTCACAGTTCTATTTTTTTTAATGATTTTTTTTTTTAATTTTAAAATAAAATCTTTTTTATGAGCTTCAAGTTCAGCACATCACAGCCTGCCAAATTCATTTGCTTATAGCCCTAGGCCGAAACATCTTTTAGTGCTCAGTTTCTACAAAGCCTGAGAAGGACAATTCCAAGGCCTGTGTTGTATCCAGTCCCTCCCTACCCTACTCTGCCCAGCTGGCACCTCCTGCCCAGCCCGAGGGGCACCTTCAGGATCTGGTGCTGGCAGAGAGAAACCCTTTGTTAATCAGTGTTGGGGGCAGGCTGCAGCCCAGTGCTCATCAGGACATTACCATGCAAGCCAGCATGTTACTCTTCTCTATTCAGTCCCTAAAGGAATCGTGTTTGACAGAAGAGAACAGCTGCTGTGTATTTAGAGATGTGAATGTATTGCATTATTTAATGAATTGTGTAATTTTAATATGATTATTACTAAAAATCCAAACCTAAGCCTATTTTTATTTATGCTTAAAATTTTTACCCACTAAGCATTTTCTACTCTGTTTGCAGCCAGAAGTGCTTTCACAAGGTTAGACCACCATAGTACTCCCAATTTTGTTTGTGGATCCTTATTCAGGCACTTTCTTTTCAACAAGAATGATCTGCTCCTTTCCAGATAGTACCAGGACTGTAGCTGCACTGCTTGCACTTGAGCCAGCTCCCCTGCATGCCACTAATATTGCTATCTCATGTACAGCATTTCTGGGTTTTTAACAAATAACTTCCATGCAAGGATTCCTGTTTCTCCTCATTCTTTTGGTAAAACTCTTTTTATTACCCCAGTGCCTCCACCTACACGTTCACTCTCACTTAACATCATGACAGTAATACCCATGCCAAAAAGTCTCGAGCATGAATTATTCCTTCATGTGCTAAGAGAGTACCTCATGTGGAGCAAAGGATGAATTTCAACAAGCCACTTGATGCTACCAATTTCTTAACACACGAGCAGCCTAACAGGCACCAGTGCAGCTCAGCAGGTCTCGCTGTCAAGCCCACAGCACAGCTCGGCTCCCACCATGTACAAGGACACGACAAGGCAGTTTTGATCCCGGTGTTCACTTTCCCTTCAAAACAGCACCGCTAATAAACTCACAGGGTTTTCAGAACAAGAGGGAATAAAAAGGGAACATGGGTTGTGACACTTTGCTTCCCTATTACCGGAATCCAGAGTGTGACTTGACTCTGTCTACCTACCGCTTAAAATTGCGGTGAGGTAAAAAGGATTTTAGAAGCGGTGCTCTGCCTCTAGCAGGAGATGGATTCAAAACCACTGGTCACACAGCTCTGGTGATCACATGCATTCACAGACATCTCATTTTATGCACTTATGCAATAACCTCATTTCTGAAAGTCATCTGGAATCATTCTCTGGGGCTGGGACCCTGGGCCTGACACATGTTCTTTTTGGAAGGTGTTTCTGGTTTCCCAACTGTTGTTCTGCATTGCTCTAGGGCTTACAGACACTCTAGCGATGGCCACCTCATGCCTTATTCACATACCTCTATATTGCTACATTATTGGGTGGATACTGAATTAGTCATCACCAAGGGTCACTGAAATATTCACCTATTACTTCATTTGCAGTAGATATTCATGTGGATGCTAGCCAAGTTAATGCTGAATATGTTTTTCACTTGCAGCATTAGACAGATGATGTCCTTCTTTTTTTCTAAAATACCTGTTGCTATCAGACGGAAAAAATGTCTATGTATCTTTCCATATATGTATGAAATCAATTAAAGACAGGAATGTTGCTAGGCCACCTTAAAAAAGGCTTAGGTAAAATGTGTGTGCACCAAATTACCCCATGCTAGGTTTTTTAAAGATACTGTTTATTTAAAGTAGTCAGACCAAATGCCCTCTAGGATAAAATTCAATTCAATCCTAAACAGCACAGAGAGAGTGATTACAGAGGGAGAGTGCTCTGTTTCTTTCTAAAGAAGTAGAGAACATCATATGAAACAGTCAGAGGTCTGAAAAAAATACACAGATTTAATAAAACTGTAGAACTGGCTGGCACAGGGTGTTCTAGACATGTATGCATTCACAAAGTGGTAAGTACAGAAAAAAAGATCCCATCTGTGTGAAGCAATCCAACCCAGGGATGTCAGGGTACACCCAAATATGTCTGTATTTGCATACCATACCCCTAGATGCCACAGAAGCAGGACACAAGCACCCTGAAAGCCTCTCTCGGCAGTGCACCCGGACACGATGCTGTTTAATCTGTCCCTTATTACTAGTTTTCATTTGCAAATTGAAAGGGGGAGCTGTGGGCAGGAGAGATGTAGCTTGTTCCTCCCAAAGGGGTGCTTAAAATCCAGCCCCTTGTCTGAGCAGCCATGAGTGCAAAAGGCAGAAAAAAAATCCTGACAGGCACTCTAATGAAAACGCAGCCTGTTGTAGTCCCTGTGATAGAGAAAAATACAAAGAAAAGGAAGGAGCAGCCAGTGGGGCTTCACAAGGGACTGCTCTGAGGGTTTAAAGAAAAAAAGCAGGCATACTGGAAATAGAGAGGATCCACACAAGACTACAGAGGATCAGTAAAGGCTTGCAGGGAAAGTAAGAGTAACAGAAAAGCAAGGGGAGTTCACGCTAGCCAAAGGGATTAAGGGGAGTAAGAGAGGCTTTTACAAATACTTCATGTCAGGCAGGGAAAAGATGGAAGAGGCTCACTAATAAATGAACGCCAGGACAAAGAAAAGACGGGGACTCTAAATTGAATAAATTGACTTTTAACAAGGGACATAAATAAGAGAAAGCCGGATAATAAAAGGAAAACTGGATAATAAAGAGGCGGGTAAAGGGAAGCCTGAGCTCGGTGTTGCAGCACTGAGGCACAGGGAGCACAGGGGAGCCTCTGCAGCAGGCACTGCTCCTTCTGCATGGGGCAGAGGGGACAACACAGCCCAGCAAAGGTGCCCCATCAGTGTTATAAGGCACAGCATGTGCCTGCAGCTCTGCTGTGTTCCTCTGCCAGAAAGTAAGGAGGGAGTGAAACAGCTGTCCTCCTCCTCCTCACCCACCTCAGAGACCAGAAGGATGGGGAGCTTCTCCCAGGATCTTCCAGAGGTAACTGACTGCACAAAGCTCAAAGGCATGTGAAGTCAATAGTTCATATTTTGGAGCCAGAACCATAACAACCATGTTGTGAGGTCATTGGAAAGAGAATTTAGTGAGGATCTACTGCCTGTCATGTTTATTCTGTCTCCCTTTGGCACCTCCTTATACTGGTCCCCATGCCCTGGTTTACTGATCAGACCTGCTGTGACATCTCTTATGGCACTTCCATCAAGAGTTTAAATTTTAACTTGCTGATCAAGTTTAGGCTTTTCCCCAAAGAAGCACAAAACCTCAGCGGATAGCAGAGATGGGGTAGGAAATTTCCCCCAGAAGACTTGGCCTGTCCATGACACCCATGGAGGTGGGTGACATACAAGGCCAGCAGCTCAGGTAAAGGCTTCCAGAACAAACCCAATCTCACTGCAGAACATCTACAGCACAAGTACAAATAGATCAAAATCACCCATCAGTTCTAAACCGCCCTTCAAACTTGACCTTGAAAAATGCCTCCCCGGAAAGGATCACACTTGCCTCAATCTTTTATTTTTGGATTCCACTTATCAAAAAGAATACTACCAATGCGATGAAAATGTATGGGCCACTTGATTGCTATGTGCCCTTTACCATCTCTAAAACTAGGCCAAAATTATAGCAATATAGTTAGGTGCCAGTGCCTCGAGAGCCACATAGCAATTTCTGAGAAATCCTGAGAAACTCTTTCAGAGGTTAAGATATTAAATAATTTAAATATGTTTATGGAAATTTTCCTGATAATAATCTCATCCAACAAAACATACATGTGTCAAATGTAAACTCTGTATTTTTGGACTCTCCACCTTGGCTATATTAATATTTCTACTGCAGCAAGTTCTCGAGTGCAGCCCAGACCCAAGCAGGGAGTGAGCCTCCAGATCTGAGCCCCCTTCCCCTCCTACAGACCCATCTGTGAGAAAGTTTACCCAGCTCTGAAGACCCAGTGCTCCACAGAGAGCAGCTGCCATCAAACCTACTGCTGCTCACTCAGAAGCACCCAAAGGCTGCACACCCAAGCCACGTGCTCCAGCTTTGCTTGCAGGGGTGGTGGGATGATGTCTGCCACCTTTGGCCCCTCTCATGCAGCCTCTGTCTCTCTGCATGGCCATTTCCTGCTTCTTCCTTGCCCCAGAAAAGAGCCTTGTAACAGTTTAAGTCCTATTCTGCAGGGAGAGCCTGATGCAGGAAGGAGGGATGCTGAGCCCTGTGGGGAGGCATGGCTCACCCCTGCTCTCAGCAGGTGTTGTCCCCCAAATGCCAAGCCCATCTACTCCACTGCTGCACTAACAGCTCCCTCCTGTCTTCAGCTCCACACCAGCACACAGAGCAAAACAATTTACGCTGGCAAATGGAGATGCACAGAACCAATGTGCCAAACAGCAGAGATATTCAGCTTGTTCTCTGCCTGTTCTCTCAAATGCACCCAGTCTCATTAAACTGCTGATCAGAGGTTATTAACTCTGAGTATTTCCTTCCATTTTGTCCAGCTGTCTCCTGGTTTTCCCTATCACCTGCCAGAGGAACCCACTAAATTTCTACAAGAGTTTTAGCCAGTTTAATACATTTAAAAAGAAGCAAGAATGAATGGAGCCCTAATACGATTTGTACCAAGTGGAAAGTAGTCAGAGCTACTGTGTTGTTGGAAAATAAGCAAACACAGCCATTTACACTGAATCTTTCTTCATATATCAGCCTCTAGACAAAAGCACCTGAAACCACTTCTCCTGTTTCAGACAGAACATACATTAAATTTACTTTAGATGAGGGTGGATAATTAGGTTCAGGATCTATTAAAATCTTGACATCTGATTTAAAGTACAAGAATACATGAAACAAAGACTCCAGAAATTTCCAGGCATTAGGATACAGGAGAAGTAAAATTCTGCAATGCATTGATCCAAATTAATTATTCCACTGGAAACCCAGAAGCTGTCAACATTAAGCATGGACACACCAAACGACATTAGAGAAATAAAAAGTTACTTCAAAAGGAATCCATTATTCTTTGCTAATACCCCTAACCTCTCCTCAGTTTTTTTTATAAGCTAATGACTTAGGCTGCTGGGGGAAAAAAAGCCTGCCGTGAAGGAAGAGTTGGGTAAAGCCAGAAATCACATCTCATGCAGGAGTCAGAAAATAAAAACATTTTTAGATACAGAATAATTTATGCACTAACTTTGCTTTTCAGAATAAATTTGCTGCTGAGGCCCTAAGGAGGGCTCTCACTGAAGCAGAATATTATCAAACAGGAATGAATGCTTTGCTTTCTCAAAATCCCAAACAACTCAAAGAAGAAAACCTGGAGCTTATTTACAATCATCATTTGTGCACTCTCAGCCATGAGTAACAGATTTCCATTAACACTCTGAAAAAGTATTTGATTTTTACAGACAAGCTACAGGCTATGCTTAACTTTGGATACAGCCAGTGACCAAGCTTCAGTGATTAATTTTTATGTGAATCACAATTATTATGAGAATGTCTGTGTTGTTTTCTTCATTTTCTGATTTTTCACTTTCCTGTATTTATGTCAGAGACTTCAACAAAACAGATTTATAAACAGGGACTTGCATTATTACCCTTGACTCTTTCATCTTCTAAAATAATGTAACATCTAGTGTAAACTTGAACAAAACCAATGAGATATACACAGTTTATCTGTTCACAATAAAATTACACAGAATAAAAATGACTTCAAGAGTATTTCATCTTTTCTCATCTTTCATGTAAATTGAATTTTGCTACTGTGAGCTCTTTCTGTACACACATGGGTGGAAAACCAAGTAGTTTTTATGGCATAATGAACACTTAGATAGCTGCAGAGAGAAGCATTCAATTGCATTTACATTTCGCAATTACTTAATGCCACCTATTAATATCCAGCTACTGTCTCCAGCAGTCCTACCTTGCAAGGTGGCTGAGCATGCAAAATGTGCTAAAAAGGAATTTCCTCCTCATTTCCATCTTTGTTCCGCTAACCCATGGCTCCCATTGTCCCTGCACACCATTCCCACCAGGAAGGCAGCTCGCATTAAGCACAGCCCCAGCACACCGAGCCTGCTGCCAGCACACTCTCAGCGCTGCTCCTCTTTTCTGCTCACACGCCACAGTGCCTTAACTCTTTTTGGGTTTTGTTTTCTGCAATCCTACCCTACTGTTGCTTGGGAGGTTGAGTTCCTTGTCTGGTTTGGAAAAAACCCCGACAACATAGCTTTGAATGCCCCAGGCTGTGATTTTGTCGGATCTCTCTGTCTATCGGGAAGATTCAAGTGCGACATTGAGATCGCAGAGCCAAGTCTATACTATGCCACTGATATTCCAAAGATAATTTTCTGAGAAGCAGACATCTATCTAAACTGATCTCATGGCAGAATTTCAGTTTTCACAGTTTGGATCCCTGCACACCTTACATTTGAGTATTGCTTTCCAGCCTGCTGAAAGCACTGCGTGGTACTGCTGTGCCATGAAAACTGTAGTGCACCTGTACAAAGACAGATGCATGTCACCCATGCAGAGATCCTGTCAAACCAGACACACAGTGATCTGAGGTCTGAAAGCTTGTAATAGGTATACTTTCAGAGCTTTATAATATTGTTGACCCTTTTCTTTCACTTAAGCAGGCTGCCCACTTTTAGTTTCCTAACATACCTTCCTTCACCAATTCTCAAGTTGATCAGCATCCCCCTCGGGAGCCCTCATCTCCCCTTAAAACGAATACACAGGAAATCAGATCGGCTGATGATTAATCCCACTATGTCTCTAAAGGGTCAAAATGTTGGCAACAGAAATCAATGGTCAATCATGTAATGACCTCAGCAGGACTCTGATTATATGAGCACAAGAGAGCTTACACAGAAAGCTGGCTACGATGTGGATCTCCTTTGGAGCCCCAGGGTATTACAGAGGCTGGCAGCCAGAGCACAGAAAGGCAGCAATTCTCTCAGCCACAAGAGCAGATGGATTTTTAGGTATGCTGCAAATGAGTCCTAAAGGCAAGGAAAAAACCCCAGCTTTCTTCCTAGTGCTGTTTCATTGCTGGTGACTGGTAACACCTTTCAACTCTTGTCTCTTCTCCTTTGCTCTGTGAAGGCTGTGCTAGCACAACAGATCCCACTACATGAATCCATGAGGACCAGTGGCCCAAGCATATTTGACACTAGTGGTGAAATTTCCCTTGGCTTCAGTGTGGGAGAAACTCATCCTCTAAGTTTCATTCAAAGAGCCTGAGGTTTACTTTTGAAAACTCATATACAAATTTGGGTCAAGACTAGCAGAATTACTACAAATCTGCTATGACCAGCTCAGGAAATACATTTACTTTAACGTGGGATATGAAAACAAAACTCTAGAGAAAGGCTTGCTGAAGACCAACTGCTATTCTCTCCAAATTTTAAGAGAGACCCTCAAGTGTCTATACAGCATTCTTTCAGCTAAAAATAACTATTCCAGTGCTATCTACTGTAGTCACATCTGGTTTAGACAAATGTTTTCAAACCGTTCTGCCCAGGTAGGAATTTATTTAGATACACAAGCCTGAAAAGAGAATTTAAAATCCAACAATTGCACACTTTTTGGAAGCGGAATGGAGAAATGCTGAGAAGAGATTACATCACAAAAGTTTTCTGACACTCTGCTTTGGATTGGGTGGGTCAGCAGCCAGCCCAGGTGTAATTCTGAAGTGTTGCAGATGGGAAGATGATACAAAACATGTGAAACAATCTCACCAAAAAGTTGAAGTGCTGAAGAAGTCACTGTGTCAGAACAAAGGCTCTGTAGCATCAGCACTGAGCCAATTCTTTCTGAATGACTGATTCATATCCATGGAAAGACAGTAAGGTTTCCAAGGACATAAGGAAAATCCAAGATGCAGTTTGAAGTAGAAAGCTCTTGAGAGTAGTATGGCCACCAAGTCTCTGTACTTTTTTTTTTTNGTGGAATTTTGCTCCTTTTGTTTGCAGTCCCAGACAAAACAAGGAAGGAAGAAAAGTTCTAAGAGATTCAAATCTGGCTTTTAAATAAATGTCCCACTGTCTTGTGAGAACCAGTGTTTTGTGGAACAAGTGTCCCTCCCTCATATGAGGAGAAAAAAAGGAAGGTTTTAGATCTTGACCAATAAAATGAATCTATGAAATACTGACCAGAGCTGCTACTCCTCACAAAACTGCTACACAAAGACATCATTTTGTGTTGCTGATATCTGACCAAAGACAAAGAGGCTGAGCAATGTGCCTTCATGTCAGGAAAAATAATGCAATGCTTAGATTGTGCCAAGTGTGGAAGCCCACTGGGGCTGAAAGGGAGGAAATGCAAACAATAAGCCTTTAGTTTCTCACTCCACAGCGCTACTCTGAGGCTGAACATCCCAGACCCTTTCCAAATGCTGCCCTCAGAGCTGTATTCTTTCTGCATGACTGAAGCATAAAATAAAATGAAATAAAATAAAATAAAATAAAAAATAAAACTGTAAATAATAGGTTACCCTTCTTTCTCTGAATCACTAGGCAATTTTCTTAAATCCATCAGATGGGGGTTTTGCCCAATCATCTTACAGCCCAAATCTCATCTGTGCCAGAAGTTATATTGTCAAATGCCCCCACAGATATTAAAAAGGCTTTGAAAACTGTTAGTCTGATACCCCTCTTCTAAAACTCAAGGCCTCTAAGGTACTACTGATAAATTAGACAACACACAAAGGCTCCTAAAAGAGCAAAACTCAAAAACATGGGGCTTGGGTTAAGAAAAACACCCCAAAACGCTCTGTCACCATGTTTCTGAGCCTTCTTGAAAACCTAGCTTTGAAAAAATTAAACTCCTATTTAAACTTTTTAAATTAAAAAATGAACTAAAATGAATTAAAACTGATTTTGGATTTAACCTGCTTGCCTCTTAAATAAACAACTACCTTGAGACAAAGTGTCTGAAACACACGTAAAAATGAGTATTAAACTCTTAATATAAAAATACCTCCTGTGGATTTCAATTTTGCTTTTAGACTCCTCTGGGGAAAATTATTTTAAACACAGGTGCAGATAACAGTAGACTTAGATAAAAGCTGGTTTTCAATAGTTTGGGGCTGGATTACAGACTAGTAATTCTATTGTAAAGCCACAACAGCAAAGATAGCCTGGACAGACCCTGAAAGCGTACATATGTACATTATAAATCTGACACAAGATTAGATACTGCTCCTAAGGGTGTTAAGAACCTAACAAAACATTCACAGCTCTCATGAACAGAGCCAAGAAAGACAACTAAAACTTGTAGTTTTGGACACCTTTTCCTCCCACAAGAGGCTGAATTGTCTGAGAAAGATATTCAAAGCATACCATTAGCCTAAGACTTTCCAAAAAAGCACTCTGGGTTAGTTTTTTTATGGAATTTCCATGTTTATGAGTTAAGTATCTATCTGCTTTTTAAAATCTGCCTTCAAGCATAAGTGCATCTTTAGATATCTAAAATAAATTTAAAATTCTGGGCAATAGTGCCCCATTTTCTCCCATCTAGTCTCCATAACTTAATCAGCCAACTCATCACTTTGAAAGCAAGAGCAATTAAATCCTTGTATTAGAACTGGGTCCCATTAGATCTCCTCCAGCAGAACATCTTCTTAAATGAGATCTGCAGAAAAAAGACATATGCTGGAAGAACTGGTCTGTAAATTACAATTTGAAGGCTGATGGCACTGAAAAAAGAGAAATAACTAAAGGCATTTAAATTCCTATACCTAGAGAGGTGTATTTTTTAATTAGATGGGAGAATTGACAAGGCTTGGAATAAGAATGTTTATATGTGCTCTGCCTGAAAACACAGATCTCTCTCTTCAGTCCTAAGAAAACTATCACTTGGATGTGATTGTGTACTGTAACTATTTATGGTGGAGTCTAACACATTGCACTAATGTGTTCCAAGAGGTGCCTCCCTAGGAAAATCCAGCATCCACACAAGCAATGGAAAAATTTGCCTTTGGAAGGCATGGCTTGCCTTGCAGTGCAGGGGGGCACAGGACGTGTGTGTAGGTGCTGATCCATCGTGCCTGTTTCCAGGCAGCCCTGTGCTCTCTGAAGGTAGATAAATAGCTCCAAAATGAGAACAACCCCACTGCTCCACATATTAAATCAATTTGTCCTGAAGGAGGCTGTGCTAATGATGGCAGAAAAAAAGAAAAAAAGTCTCTCTCTTTTCCTAGTTTGACTTTGGATATAAATCTGTGGCAAAAGAAACATTTGTACTCGGTCCAAATAAGTTGTTACTGAGTGAGTTTGACAGATTGATAACACTTTCTTTGATGCAGTAAAAAACATTTTCAAACAGAAATCAAGATTCCTCGTTTCTGTTTTAAACAAGGATCTGGAGAGGTCCAGTGTATTCAGTTCAATATTCCAGGCACATATTGAATTAAAACCAGCTTGGTAATGAATATTTGTGGGGGTTTTTTTTGTGGTTTTTTTTTTTGTTTGTTTGTTTGTTTTGGTTTTGTTGTTTTTTTGTTCAAGTACTATAACTAAGGAATGCTGTGGAAGGACAGCTTTTACCCCCTTACCCTGCAAGCTAGCACAGAGATGCCCAGTAATGAGCCAGCATGTGAAAACAGTGGCAGGAAGGCTAAAAGAGGTACAGCAATGTCTTCAAGAGGTCTCCCAGCTACCAACCCCACACAAGGCCAAGTACATTTACTCACCGTCCTTTATAGGGCACAAGATTAATTTCAAGTGCTGGATAAGCAACATGGATGAGCTGGAGGAGAAACCAAGGTTAAGGAGAGGGTTTGAGGGAGCATTACTATGCAAACTGGGTCTCTCCCCATTTGGCAGGCCTCTGAACAGAGATGAAGAGAACTGCTTGCCATAAACATATGTAGGGCTGCAGTGCACCAGGTCTCTTGTGATGAGCAGTGAGGGATCAAAGCTGATCCCTGAGGCTGCCATGTGCAAGATGCCAAGTAAGTCTCTTATGGACTTCCAAACCCATGACATTTCTTCCCTCCTTTTCTTTTTCCCCCATAATTCACAGATGCCCAAAGATCTCTGATATTTCAGCAATCTGCTGGGGATTGCCAGATGAATAAATGGCTGAAAAGCCACAATAACAGCCCACACCCTCCCCTCTTGCCTGGATTCACTGAGTAATGCCAGGAGTTTCATACACCCCAGGAGCTCAGAGAGCAGCACGGGCGACTGACTGTCTAGTAAAATAAGGATGATTAAGTCAGATCAGAGTCATTGTTTGCCTTTATGACCCACGTCTAGTCTTTCATCACATTTACAACACTTAATCCTTAATAGGAAATGCTCCATTTATTTTGACCACTGATGTATTCAGGACAGTCTCAAGGGTCAACACAGTTTCCATCTTTCTTCTTCCCAAGCTACATTATTATTAGTGTCTCATGGGAAAATCAGGCTTTAGCTTATCACATCAGTTTCTTGCAGTTTTCTGAAGAAACTCACTGAAGGGAAAGTGAGGAAGAGCCAGGGCAGAACTCTTCCCCTCTAGAAGCATATCTACCAAATACATGTTACATGAGCTTTGGTTAAGTGATCACAGGGAGATCCCAGCAAAGCTTGGCTGACACCACCAGCATTTCCCCCAAAATACAGCAGGACTGCGGGATATTGTTCCTCCACCTTGATTTGTATTGAAAATGGTATTTACATAATATAACTAAACTGGGGTGATAATCACTGGGATTATTAATTGTGTTCATATTAAATTTTGATCATATTTGAGTGATTCACATTAGGATAATAATGAATGCAATACATTTAAGGAAAAGAAACACTTATTTCTCCTTTATAAATAAGTTGTTCTATTTATTATTCACAGAAGACCATGCATTTTTACATCACTGCATTCTTACTATGGTCTGTTCGTTTGTACAGTTTTGAAGTCATGGACATCACATCACTGAGAAATCCAGTTTCTTTAAACTTCCAACTTCTTTTACAGGGTTTTTGACCAGGATAAAATATTTTCCCTCACAAACACAACATGACAGCTCTGCACTCCACATATTTGTCCCATTTAAAATAATGTAATGGTAGACAACCAATGAAAACCTGACAAACTAAAATATGTAGGCTTATAAAGGAGGACTGCACAGATGGGTACATTTAACAAAGTCATTTTCCACTAGCCTATGAGTACCGCATTTCTAAATTCTTAAGTCTTTATTCATTCACTCTTGGAAGGTTTAGATGCCAATTCATTTTCTCAATCTCTCAACTTCATAAATTTTCATTATTTGCATTTTAATTCAAGCACGACCTTCATTCTAGATTCAGAATGAGTTAAGATAGGACAAGAACAAAAGAAAAAAGCATTCTTATAGATGGTAGAAGTAAAGTGAAATGAAGTAAAGGATAAAAGTTGATTGCAGTTTTGGAAACTTAGAAACAGCAGGGAAAAAGCTATTTATTAAAATCTGAAAAGAAGAAGGGAGAAAACCCCCAAATAAATGGAGCACTGATTAAAATCTCCATATTATTAAACAGGATGGAAAGAAATTTAACGTACTTTTAAAACAATGAAATATAATACAAATATCAGAGAAAACCATAGGCAGGGGACAGCGTCAAGATGAGCAGATGTCAAAATGAAGAACATGGAGCACAGAGGAAAGGTACCCTTATAAAAGGTCATTCTTTCTATTCATTGCATAAATTTGACTTTGCCACACATTTCCAATACTCACAGCATTTTCTGTGGTATGTGCTGACCTTTTAGGTTTGTCTACTGTAGTATTTTCTTTTACTCCAATATTTTTTCTTCGAACGTTTTGAACCAATGATTTAATGTCTTGTTGGGTAGAGCACTAATAAAAATAAACCCCTACACACAGAACAAAAAGAAATCCCATGAAAAATAACCCTCCAGAACATTTCCAGCTTTGGCTCTAGACATGGGTGTAAGAGCTCCTCCTCAGGGCTAACCTGTGAGCTTTACTGGGCTCGCTTCAGTGTTGTGTGGAAAAGCTGTCTGGTGCAGACCCTTTTATATGCAGCATCTCTTAGGACACTAAAAGCTTAAGGATTGATGTAGCCAAGTGTGAGCCTGTGACTGATGTGGCACCTGAGTATTACGCTGGGAGCAAAACGATGGGTTATAATGCCAAGCTCTGACATAATGGCTTCAACCAAGTGATTTAAGCTCTTCAGGCCTCTTTCTCCTCCTCTGGTCTTATAAATACTACACAGACCACAAAGACTTTAGTCTCTCAACACTGCTTGCTCACGCTGTTCCACTTTAGGAATACACAGGCTGCCAAACAGTGATCCAATGCCAGTGTTGAAGAAGGGAAAGGGAATTTTTCACTCATAGCAATGGTATCAGTAGCATGATACCATTTTTCACATATCAACAGTGGTATTTCTGGTCTGGCAGTAGGATTAAGCGAGACTGACAAAACCTAAACTCAAATGAGGCTGGAATTCATGGTCTGGTTAAATACAAATGCTGTACTTCCAGTCCAGAGTATTTCATTTGATGGCATAAAGAGACTGAAAGACGATAGCAACAACATTGATAAAATCAGTCAGGAACCTGACCACAGTTTATTAATACGAAAAAAGTGAAGCGAAACAAACAAGGGGAAAATTGGATAAAAATTGAAGGCCCTATATATTACATCAAGATTTGAAATGATAACTCCGTCATCATTATCCAGAGTTCAAAGTCCACAGTTATTTCCTTGTACAAAAAGGCAGACTGATAATTCCCTTACGTCAGTTAAGGTCTTTTTTCCCCCTCGCTCCTTACACAAAGCCCTTCTTGTCACTGGGAAATTCCTTAGACAGCAGCAGGCTCTCTTGTTAAGAATGAACAAGACACAAAGCTCAACTTCTGCAAAGCACTGCTCATTCAGCAGATATTAATTTGAATACTGAAATCAAAGTGTCTGCTGACAGCTCAACATCACTGGAGAAATGCAAGACCCATGATGTAAAGCTGTGAAAGGGCCTTCAGATTTGTACATACCTACACATTGCTGCTCCCCCTCTCAGCAGGAGTTTTAAAACTGATGCTCTGAGTCTCAACGTCTCAATCATTAATCACAATTTAAATAATGAATTAAAATGGACCTCAAAAGACAAGGAAGCCTTTCAGCTATCCTATGTCTTTTGGAGCAGAAGTTTGGGGATTTTTGTTTTTTCTGCTTAATGGTTTCACAGTCCCCTATCTACAGATTGAGGTAATTTTACTTAAAAAGTTCTTTTAAGAAAAAAGCTGAGCAAAGCACATGTATCTTATTTAGCCACGTAAGGACTATTCAAAGCACAAATCTCTAAACACAAAAACAAGTCCTGCTTGTTTCAACACACTGGTTTCACAGTCTCAAAAAGTGAATCACATAAGTAAATTGTGCACATAGGCAGCACATCCAAGAGTAGAAATTTAATTATTTGTACTTTGTTAAGGAATAATAATCTAAGAGGATTCCTGAAGAACTTCAGGAGAATCTCACTAATATTTCCAAAAGTTACAGATGACTACTGGCCAAGAAAAAAAATTAACCAGAAAGGGGGGGAGGGGGCTCTGAAGCTCTTGAACATAAAACAATGTTGAGAAGAACTATATTTACATATTAAATGCACTGCTGTTCCTCACTACTTGATATAAAAATCAAACTACATTGGGCATACTAACAGTTGATGACATGACTCTACTGGACCCTGGTATGGAATGGCAGCACCTTCAGTTCTTAGAAGTGTTCTGTAACTGATTTTTCCACTAAGTCAAAATTAAAACAAGCAAATCTGGCTCTTGCAGACTTTTTCTGTCAAACTTTACAAATGTATTTTTGGAGATCAGCTCAGATCTGGTACTCATTTGCAAGTGAAATGCTGAACTTGGCATGAAGTTTAGCTCAATTCTTCTCTCAGGGTCACTTCTTCCCATTCTCCCTTTTGGTGTGTAATCCTCCTTGGTGAGTTCTATTTAGTCACTAGGGTCTCACAGGAGACACTGGTATATCTTCTTAAAGAATTATTGTTATTTTTAATTGGAGCCATTTGCCCTTCTGAGAAATCCACAGCACTAATGGCAGCTCTTCTGTTTCTGACCTCCACCACCTTCCTGTCAAAGTGGAATGGAAAACAAGCAGCTCTTCCATTTAAATCAGCTCCTGCTGTCAGTGACAACACCCAGAGTTACACAAGTAAAGTTAAAGCTGAAAAAAATGCACAACCAATCTCTACTGCTGCCGTACAAGTTGTCTTCACTCAGTTCAACTCCCTTAATCTGAGCAAGGTGAGAAAGAGGAAAGGAACTTAGCTATAGCAAAAATCAAATTGAACTGCAACATCTGGATCCAAAATGTTATTCCTATGTGACTGTTGGAGGGAGAGACAAGGAGTTTCAGGATGGAGCAAAGATGCAATTTAAAGCACACTGAATAGGAAGACCATCAAATTTCAAATATTTTATTAATCAGTTGTTTTCTAGAGCTAGGAGAAAACTCCATACCCATCTTTCCAGGCAGAGTTGATGTTCTGACCTGATGTAAGAAGGAGCAGTCTTTCAGGCAGGCCAGCTGCTTTAGCACTCTCTCAATTAAACAAGGCTTAGAAAGGGCAAACTGGGCATTTGTCTTCTCTTTTTTAATTCTTCTATTTGAAATTTATTTGTGCTTTATATGTAGGGGTAACTTTTTCATGTACAGTGATGTTGTGCAGAGACAAACTTGCAGTCCTATTGAGGGAGTTAACCAAGCCAAAACGTACCTGATGATATCTAAACCTTCAGCGAGTTCAAGCCCTCTGCTTTCACAGGCAAAGTTGAGAAGCAAGCATTTAAATATCTTCTGGCAGCCCACAAGAGCTCTCTTTTACAGGCAAGTGTAGGAAAAGCCCACATTTAGAACCTATCTTTCTTCTTCTCCTGAAGTAAGGGCAAGACATATCTTGCCCGCTTAGCAAGAACAGTGGGTTGGCCTGCAGAAATAAATGTATGATAGCACGAGGTCTGCTGCCCTTGCAAAAAATGATGAAACATTCAGGGATCAGCATTTTTCGCCCCAACTACTTACAATCCAAAGTAGATATTTCAGCCTGGCAAGTTATACCTCTGAGGACAGAGTTATGAAATAATTTCTCCCCTGGCTTGACAATGAAATGGGGGGAAAAAATGACAGGCAGGATAAATGTGCCTGTCACACAACTAGCAAATAGGAGAATCAAGCCTTAAGCACTCTTAAATAAAAAAAGAACAACAAAAGCAGAGAACCCAAACATCTGAACTTTTGCCACAAACTGAATTAATTTTTCTCCATGAAAAATCCTCCTCAACCCACCTTCTACACCTTCTATATGTCATGTTATTTGACACCTGGCCTGAAGATAACTTGACAATTGTTGGCTAAGCACTAAGGTTTTGTTTGGTTTGGTTTGTTGTCATGTTCCTCAGCTTACCATAGGACATGAAAAAAAAGGTAAAAAAGATAGAGGAATGCTGATTTTTGACAATGTTATCAATGTCACCCCTTGGGTGACACCCCTTTTCCTGCATCTTGGGACATCCAGAATTAGTAAGTATTTTTCATAGTTAGTGATTGATGGAGAACTGAGAAACTATCAAAAGAGGTTATGTCAAAGAGTGAAAGCAAGTCTGAACAGAAATGCTTTATCATAATTTAGAAAAAACAACCTGACAACCAAGACAATGACAAGATGCCTCTCTTCTGTCTTCCATGGGCTACATAGGCTAAGAGCTCATCCCTAAAAGCTCTGCATGTGCAGCTGCTAATGCACTGGAAATGTGATTAACTGACTTGAGAAAGGCCCAGAATTACTCCCATTCTGACTAGATTACTGGATAATTAGATTGGTGGCACTCTTCCCTTACTGGGCTGTCAGATTAAATCCTGCTGGTTTTCTTCAGATAACTGTCATGTTTCACAATAATAAACAGGGACTGACACCAAGTCTCTTCGTGTTCAAAGGAAGCAAATGCCTCTTCTACCCCCACGCATCCAAACAAAAAAATGCTCAATGCATTTACTATTTCATTGAAAATGTCATTAAATTTGATTAAAACATACCTAGTTGATGAACCTAGTCAGAAACATTTAATTTGACTTGATAAATGGGAATCACAGGGCTTTGAACACTCATCTGGCAGATTACTTAATGGGAGGGCAAAATCAAATTATGCTTTAATGGGGATAAAGAAGGAACATTTCAAAGTTCTGCTTACAGAGAAACAAGTCTCTCGTTCACATGCTCCTAATGGGGATTTGTTCAGTCCCAGAAAGGAGCCAGCAGGTATATTTGGATCTTCCACATTTGCTTAATGTGGGAAGTGAAAGTTTTTTGTATTCCTCGATTCCCGTAACTGGTACTGCACTGCATCCCGTTAAAACAATAATCAGTATATTTATGGTATTTGGATCCTCTCCTCCTTCCATGAAGACCTTGACAGAGCTTGATATGAACTCTGTGATATGACCAGAATGTAAAGTTCAATTACCAGTTCCCAAAATACACAAGTAATGCTACCATTCTCAAACCCACACATTTACATCTCACAAGGATCGATAAATCTGATGTTTCTTCCTGAAGTAATCAGTGGGTGGGGAAAGCCTTCTGAAAGATAAGATGCTAACCATGAGCCAGTATCTCAACTCAGCTGAAAACAGAGCTGAGCTTCCCATCGTCCTGAAGAGCACAGAGCTCTTGGAAAAAAAGGCTCCTAACAGAGGGAGCTTTGCTGCCCCACTGTAACCCTACCCCAAAACCAAATCCAGTCTCCCCACCGCGGCACCCACGAGCTATCACAGCCCTACCGTGGCCTCATTCCTGCAGATCTCGAGAAAGCTGCTATTTGGAACAAGGCACAAAGCTTGATATTCCAGTATTTTTTCTTCTTGTTTTAAATTACATAATAGTGCCTTATTTGAAGTATTGCCGCTGCTAATTAATACAGGCAAAGTTTTCTGTTCGCCTGGTCGCACTGGCAAATTTATGCAATGTGATGAAAAATGTATCTTTTGAAGTTTGCACAAGAAAGAGAGGATTGAAGCCAAAGGAAAGGTGAAACATCTCTGATAATGTACACCAGAACATAAAAAACCTTAAAAACTTAAATATATACCTGCATTTTCCTGCCTTCTAAAGGCTTTTGGGGTTTTTTTTGTTTATTTTAAATCAAAAATGTTGTTTACACTTTTGTATGAGACTATTCAATTAAATGGGGAAGGGGTAGAGTTATGAACAACAATGGCAATAAAGTAGAAGGTAGATAAGCAGCTAAAACAGTAAACTATAAATGTAAAGAGCATAAGCTAGCATTAAAAATATGTCTCTGTTATATGGCTTGCATTTACAACACTAATACATGTTTATCATATTCAATATGAATAATAGTTCCAAGGACTTGCAACAAGAGTTAGAATAACAAAAGTAATCACGTTAACTATATGGAGATGCTTATCTAGAGAACCTTTTTTTTCCCCACCCACAGGTTCTGTTTTTTATAAAACTAGATTAGAATAATTTGTCTTTTTCACTTATGGCTGAAACAGAACCACCTTGGGGGGAAAATGAACTGGCTGATCTACAGTGCCCAGCAACACCAAAGAGCAAGTTTGGATAAGAAGTGACCGACACTTTACCTAAGGAAAACAGAAAAAGGGTTACAATTAATTTCTTGAACTAGAATTTGACAAAAAACATGCAAATTAACTCTTTCCACTCTCAGAGATTGAGATGAACAGTAAATATTGTGAGATTGTGTCGACCAAAGTACAGTAAAAAGGGAAAGCTCAGATATTTATATTAATAACTCTATATGTGAATACATGCTAAATTATTATCTTGATAAATGAGATTAGCAACACAGTGCCTTGAAGAAATCTTGGCATCTGCATATGTCTTCTGACTGCTATAAAAAACTAAGTTCCCACAGAAAACAGACATTCCCAACAATTAGGGCCTTTGTGTGCCTTACAGAGAACTGGTGTAAAACTTTAAAAGTCTATTGGCTTCAATGGAGCTAGGCTGATTTGTATCCATGATTTATCACATACCCTTACCCATTTTCAAACCCAGATCTATGATATTTCTTAAACTATGCATAAGAAAATTGCTGATGAGTCAAAGTTTGGGCTGATAATTTTGGGCTACTGGGTATAAATGTGTTCTGATCACTACTCATGGGGCTGGGATTAAAATCAATACAGAAAGGGGTTCGCAGTCATTTTTTAATAAAGAATTCTTTGTCTGAGAAAGGGAAAGAAAAATGTCTTTGACTACTTGACAGAAGTAAAATGACACTTGTTTAAGGTTGCTCGGGGACTTGGAATGGCAGAAAATGACCTGTGAGAGATGGATTAATATAAAGTTAATCCTGCCATAAGTACAAATACATTATTCACCTGTCAGTGCTGTTTATGAGATGGATAGATACATGTCCATGCAGTCATGCACTCATAAAACCTTGCCTAATATTTGAAATACTTTGCTTTTGCTTAATTGCACTATAGCTCTTCATGCTTTGAGGCTGCTTTGATAATGCCCGTTGGAGAAAACCTCCCCATGCAGTTGCAACAGAGGAGCTCCATTTTCCTGGTTTTCATCCTCAGCCTCACTCAGGAGCAGGTGTGTTTATGCTCACTATGATGGAGGTCTTCCCTGGACACCTGTCCAACATGAGCTGAACAGAAACCCCTGACACCCTTCACGGTGTCTAATGACAATCAGATGTTAATACATTTGGGCTATTAACGAGTGGGATTATGATTAAAGCCAGCATCGTAGGAGTAGGAGGGTTTTAATCACATTCCTACGTGCACTGGGGAGGGAGCACTCTCCATTTTGAAAGGCTATCATCCAGTCCCTTTGTGAGAACTAAACACAGTAAACCAATAATGTGAATAGTATCCACCACTTCACATACTTTGGGTGGCCTTTCTTAACAAAAGGTTATTCATGCTCTCACATTATAAGAACCCCTAAAATCTCATTAGTAGCAATGAAGCAGATCCAATGGCAGTAATAAACTCTAGTTTAAATTAGAAACAGCTACATTTTGCACATTCATATGTGTATACATGATCTGTTTGTTGATAACCCAAAATGCCCAATTTATTAAAGTTTAAATAACTTAGAGATGAAAAATAATAATCAGCAACCTCTGCATTTAGAGTAATAAATCCTTTATTCATCCTACAGCTGAGCTGCTCTTCTGATCATTAAGGAAAAATTAATTAAAACAGGAGTTCATACACCTTTGCAGAAATTGCATCCCAGAGTGAAATGTGGTAGAGCCAAAGTAGGCTCGCATTTATTTGCAGTGTGTGGTCCCTACTGTGAGAAAACACACAGCTTACAAGAGTCACTCACATTTTAAATATTTCCAGCTTGAACATGCACTGCTAAACATCATTGCTAAGTTTGTATTCAGAAGACACAGCATAGTAAGAGCTCTCTTTAAACGCAAAAGGAATGCTTTTTGTTTTACATCTGAACACTCCTCTCCCTTTATTCCACCGAGGAAAACACTACACACTGCAATTCAAATCAAGTCAAGTTGGCTTTCCTGTATGAAAACTCCTATTTCAACATCACAACTGCTATTAAATTCAAAGGAAGCTGACAGTTCTGCAGTTATTAAGTTAAAAGATGGCCAACTTTCAGCTGGAGTCATTGCAAATTAATTCTGCCTTACAAGGCCACATTAGGTCATTTCCTGAGCTGGTGGTAATAAATAGCCCTTTCCATAATGTAAAAACAAATGAGTGTGGTGAGGCCATCCTGATGTGAAAACAGGAGGACCAGGCTAGGCTGGGCTCAGGGAAGTGCTGTAGGGCAGCCTGAGCCACCCACACTCAGACCCACCTCCAACTGGAACCAGAGTCTTGCCATACAATGAACTTAGGTGCATGTCCAAGCTAGAGTGTTGCAGTAGGTATGATCTCACAGTGCCTTTTTTACAGCCCCTTTACTTACTCATTTTACATTTTGGGTTGTAACTCTACTTGCCAGCTACAAGGCAGGGATGGCAGAGTGAAAATCGAAATGGGCTGAGACAGGAGGTTTTGTCTTACAGGTTTGATCTCTAGTATGTCCTCAGTTTTGAGGGGCATTTATTTATTCATGTACATATAGAAAGGAATAGAGTTGGTAGGACATGCTCTGTAAACAAGCATCAAAATACTGACATTTTCCTTTCGTGCCTTTGTGCTTAGTAATTTGCCACAGCCATGTGCAAGCACTAGTTAACAAAGCCTAAAATCCAGGATTTTCTCTTCCTACTAAACTACTCCAGTAGCATCATTTCTTAGAATGCAATGACCTCCAAGCAAAACATTTCCTCAAGTGGTGGGGAAAAAAAATCCTGCCTAAACCTTGCATAGCCTCAGATTTGTGTAACTCTATCTCTCTATAGATACAGAGATGCCACTACATCCAGGTAACATGGCCAAGCTCTAACACATTACCCTGCATCTTTCATCACCTGCTGTCTTCCACCTGAAGCTCTTCCACGCATGGGGCAAGGACTGCTCTTCTCTCCATTTGTTCAGGACCTAGTAGAGTCGTGGGCCTGATCTGCGATGACTCTAACACAAAGTCTCCATCGTGTCTGTGTTATGATGAGGATCAAACAATGCAAGCTAGTGAAGAGACAGCTTTTCTGAAAATAGCAACAAAACTTAGGGGAGTTTTGCCATTACCTTTAGTGAAGCTACCACTGAACCCAGAAGGTCCACAACTCATGTTACAAATTGAGTAGCAAGAAGTCTGCACTGGGCCTCTGACACCTGCCTTTCATTATGGGAACACAGATTTCCCCTTTCTAGCATTTCTGCTTTTTATCAGTGAAACTCACATATCTGCATTTTACATTGGTTAAGTGAATTTCAGGGAGGGCGTCACAGCTTAATTCTCATTTATATTACTATCATTATCACTAAGTTAAGAACAAAAAAAGGAAAAAAAAAAAAACCAAAACCTCAGACTCCCTGGCCAACAAACGAGCTTAGGTTTAATTGTAAACAAAATGGGTTTGATGGTAGGCTTTTGCACAAGTGTTAGACAATCAAAGCTACTGATAAGCAACAAGCATCGTTTACTGTGGGAATACACTATTTTTTACTTTACACAAAAGAAGGAAATCTGAGAGCTGGGAGAGCAACAGAGTATCTCCATGGATTAATAAGCATATCTTACAGCACACAAAATATTAGTAAGAAAACCTGTGCAGAGATGGCCACGCAGCCCATTGCTGGGCTTTGAGGGACTGAGGAGAATGCAGGTCAGGAAGAATAGCTGGCAGATTATCCTGCCTTTACCCAAATCAGAAAAGAACATTAAAGCACTGCACGCAATCTGACAGCATGAGGCCCCACAGGAATTCCAGGCTTCTCCAGCAGGATGTGAGAGCTCTGAGTTCAAGCCCCTACATCCCTGATACCTAGCAGGCTATAGCTTTAGTCTCTTGCCCTGCACCAATGATTATTCAATTATTCATACAAGGTGAGAAAGGGCTGGGTGAGAGAGAATGACAATGTCTTCTTTCAAGACAGCCAATAATTTGATGGAGGAGCAATCACCTGGCATGTAAGAGACCCTCCTCAGAGCCATAAGAGACCCTCCCTAGAGCCCCTGCTGCAAATTAGACCGACTCAGGACTGAGTCCAAGCCACCAAAACCCTAAGTGAGTTCCCTGAGCTCTGAATTATTAACTGCTCCAAAGAAAAGAGATGCTTTCACCATTAAACTTTTCCAGCTCTTTTCTTTTTCTTCTTTTGGGGGGTAAGGTCAAAAAAGACCTCGCCTTTTTCACCATCATATTTATCTACTGTTGTAAGTGGCAAAGCAAAGTGAGGTTAAGTGGTCCACTGAGACTCATGATGCAAGGTTCTACGCAAAAATAAGAGAGGTGTACAATTATTTAAGTCGAGGAAAAAGGTAGAAATATTGAAAACTAATAAACAACCTACGTAAATTGAAGTTTCATTGACCCTGCATTCAGAGTATTGTACTTGGAAGGACTTTAGGAGTGCATCAAAGAATTAGAATCTTTGGGGTCATCATAAATTTCTTCATGAAAACTGAAGTCACTTAACATAGTTCAATAAAGAATACAGCAACAGGTGATACCACAGATATTTAATGTATGCAATCAGGGTAAAGATAATTTTTTCACACAACAGACTGAAAAATAAATCAAGCAGGCTGATTATCTTCAGTTATACTGAAGTCAGACATAATTGCTAACACATTGGCACATGCTATTCATCATAACACTCACATCTTTCACCTAAGAAAGTAGCCACTCCTTGTCCTTTGTAACCATTTAGTCTTTTCAATTGCTTTGAGATCTTAGCATTCTTGTTGTCATATAAAATGCATTATGGCTACTACACAAATCCTTTGCAATCCCAGTCAAATTTTCTCAAAATAGAAAGAAACCCAGCAATACAACCAAGTGAACCTCATGGAGCTCAAAATCTCAGGACAGCTGTACAGTGCAGACAATTAGTTTCTGCTTACCGGTAATGTTTTGCAGGCAAACACAAAAGAATCAAACAAAAAAAAATTCTCTCAAACAAGGAGAATGTATAAGAACTCTGAAAGGGAAAATTACAAAGAACAGGAAGAAAAATATCAGAAACAAAATTTGAGACTATCAAAGCTTGCCTGTATTTCACCTCTGTAAGGTCTCTGCATGTACTTCTACCTATTAATGCATATCCACTGACATTTTGAAAACAACATGAAATAAAGCAGGTCTGTTTGGAATAGCATCTTTCATTATTTATTTACTAGAAACCACAAACTGCTATGCAATGCATTTGCTGTGATTGGGAAAAAAATACTTTTTATTACAGTCTGAGTCATTTCCTATTTTCTTCCATTACCGAATAATAATTTAACACAGTAAACAAATATCCACTCATTAAAGTTTCTTAGCAGACTAAAGCCTTGAGTCACTGTTCTAGCAAAATTTACTTCTCTGAAAGCTCTGTGAAGTGCTTTGTGATCAATATTACACAGGTAATGAACACAGCACATGAAGATAAACAACAAATGTTCCGTGTTTCAGCACACTGAAAATCCGACCATGCAGAAGAGCTGTACATTCATTAGGTCATGCTCATTTTGCAAACCTCTTTTAGCAGCTCTCAGGATGGCAGTCACCAACCTCGTCACTGGTTTAGCCCAAAACAACACGACGTGGGTCTCATCAGAAAAAAAATCTGCTAATTAGTGCACAGTTCTGGGAGGAAAAGTCTTGGGTCCATGATCAGCAGAGACATGGGGGAAGAAGGCTGAAAACAGCACATATAATATGGGCAGTGACAACCATAAAATTAGAGTAAATGGTTGAAAATTACCTCCTGACTGCCTTGATTAAGTTTAACACAAGGCAGGGTTCAAACCAGCCATCTTGAGATACATGGTGGAGTGTGACCACTCTGTGGGACTGCATCTCATCTCCAGGGCAAGCACAAGTTCACAAAAGTGAGTACTGAAAGTTTAGGGACCAAAACAGCAAACAGCATTTTAAAAGTTTTGGTAGAATGAAGAGAGGGAGCAGGAAGCCATTTTCAGGTGTTGTTCAAGACTATGCATGGCAGAGACAAAAGGAAGACTGAAGGAATCTGGCCTTCTCCTAAAACATAAAGGTGAAGACATGTGCATGCACTTTTTGTTTAGATCTCAACTTTCTCCAGTGTTTTGGTAGTCAGAGAACACTACTTTAGTGTAAGAAAGGGGTTTGCCATTTATGATGGTCAGTATTGATGGTGCTCACAGAGGTCAGGGAGCTGCACATGTTGAGTTAAAACTAGAATTGCTGAGATAATCACCAACATGTGTTCCTGCTCAGGATATTCAAATAAAATATAGAAAACTTGCACAACCCTGTCCCAAGGCTTGCAGTAACCAGGATGCTGAAGGCTGGAAAGGACTCTGGGAAAAATCGGGAAGTGACAAAAGTCAACCTGCAGCACAGACTATTAAAATCCTGATTTTAAAATCAGGAAACAAATCCTTTTGTCCTAAATAACCTCTACAAACTTTCAAGTAATGATAGTAAGATAGTGCCTATATACCCATGAAACTGAAGTTTCAACAAGCTTTTGGTGAGAGGTACAAACATGGCCCAGCCTAGGCAAGCTAAAGTCAGCATCCTGTGCCAGGAGCATAGGCTATGTAGCTACACAGTTCAAAATAGCTGGAGTTGCACCTAAAAGTCCCTCAGGAACAGAGTGGGAAAGCCAGGAGGTCCCTGCAGCATCTTACATACGCCTGATGTAAGAAAAGGGCACCTGTGCCCTTTTCTGGTAAGCACTCATAGGAGAGCAGCTGAAGACTTTCTCCAATTAGCAAAAAAAGCAGTAAAAAAAAAAAAGAAAAAAAGTTCAACAAACAAATCAGACCAAAAAATCAGACACAACGCTGTTTTTCCATATGGTACCAGTGAGGTATTTTGAAGCTGCCACGAAGCAGAGCTGCTGGCCTATGGGCAGGTCCACTGGAGACACATCTCCTGTGTAGTGATGCAGGAAAAGAAGATTCAGCTGTCCCAGGGGAAGCAAGCGACAAGAAGCCAGAGCATCACCATGGACTTCATCAGCAGCACCAGGGGGGAGGACCTGCACCCACCAGCCCTCCCAGGACACCTTCTGTCCCTTACCTCCCAACATGCTCTGTACAAAGAGGATTCCAGAGCTTCCCTCTAAGGGATCTACTACAAATAAATAAGGTATTACTGTTAAGGCAGATAGGGATCTTCTTACAACTCTGATTTCTTTTAGGTTTCTTCCTGCAGGTTAAGACATCTAGAAGACTGAAAATGCACACAACACCAGCATTGTCACGTACAGTGAAACCAGTGGCTCTGAGGACATTTGGAAGTTCTCAGTTTGTTTTTCATTAAGCATCTGGGACTGATTATTTCTCAAAGCATCCAGAAATTTAACAAAGGGCACCCTTTCTCCCCTCCCTTGACTCTTTGCAAAACATTTATTTTTCTAAACCATAATCAAAATTTATTCAGCAGGTATTTTAGCACCTGGCATGCAAAGAGACTGCGGAGGAAGGAACAAGCTGAGTGAGATAAGGAGGTAGAGAAGAAATAACTGGAGTTGAGAGGGAGGAGGTTCAGATTGGCTTTGCACATTTCAAAATATTTTACATTTAAAGATAGGACTGTGTGAAGCTCCAGATGACACAGAGGTCTACAGCGATATTCCCCACTACAGTAATCTACAGCACTGATATAAAATACCATGGGAAGAACAGATGTAACAGGCAAACATTGTAAAACAAACAAATAGTCTTTTTTTTCTTCCTCATTTTTAGACCCTGAAAATTCAAGAATTGCCAATCTTCTGTCAAGAGTGGCTCCAGAGACTTCTGAGCACAGTTTTGAAGGCTTCGTTTTTATTTTATCATCTCTCTTCTACTTCTTCAGCCTCCTGTCTCTCCATTTAATTATAGAGGTGTCAATGAGGTTGATTAGAGCAAGGTTTTTAGGAGCCAGGGGACTGCCATTATAAAATTCTAAGGAGAGACAGTTCTGATGAAAATCTCTTATAAATAGCTACAATTTGCAAACGAACTTAGTCTACTTAAAAAAAGAGGCCAGAGGAAAAGGGCATCTTAACTTGAGTGACATCACTGCATTTTATGATCTAGACCTTGAGTAACTGGAAATATCCATCTTTACAAAACTCCCCAAATCCTTAAAACCTAAGGTACAAAACCCTTACAGCAATCCTCTGGTAAATGTATATTAAATCCCCTGCATGCCTGAGTCGCCAAGCCTGCAATCCTCCTCAATGTGAGCACTCAGTGGATCAGCTCCGGCTGTACCACAATATGCTTTTGAACTCTGGCTCCCCAGCAGAGACTCCATTTGAAGAAACATGGTAGCAGGCATTGCATTTTTTTCCTCTCCATGCTTTTAGATTACTGTTATTCTTGACAGTACATGTTGCAATATTCTATACTGAGCAGAAATTTTGTTACAAAGGCTCAAGGGACTAAACTTGTAACTGAAGAACAGAGTCTGCACTGTTATGAACAGATAACAATATGGGCAAAAGACAATCCAGTATATCTTTTTATCCTTATAAAGAAATCTACTTGCTCTATCAGGCTCTTTTTCCAATAATGGCTGTATGAAGCTATTTACAACATAAATTAAGGCAATTACTAGCCTTGATTCCCACTTACCCAGTCTATAATTATTCCCATACCCTAATCTGCTCTCACTTGTTTCCTTCACATTTTCCAAGAGGTAAAATGTAGCTTGAATATAAACAGGCACGAAGCTCACTGAGGCTGCATCTACATTTGCATTTCAGTGTGAATCAGGAATGTATCTTTTATGCAAATTTCCTAATTATTCCCAATTGACATATGCTGGTTCATATCACAGAGCCATTGTGGAGCACAGGGAACTCAGGTATTTTCAGATTAAGTTTCCCCAGAAGTTCAGTTCAGGACTCCACTCGATTATTTCCACCACGACCAAGCCTGCTGCCTCCAGGGCCTGAGGAGAGCTGGTCTGAGATAAAACCTCAGTGAAAGGCACAGTGTAGATGTCAGCTCTGCAGCGCTGTTTGTCTCGCCACATCTGCTCCCATTAGTCCAAGCTGCTCCTTACTGTAGGCACAGCCTGAATGCTGGACTTGGGCAAAGACCTACAGCTCTCAGCTTAGCTCAGCAAACTGCCCAGCTGGAAACCACAAACCCACTTGGCTCTCTGTTAAATAACACACCCAGATCATGCAGATCTAAAGATAAAGCAAGTGAGTGAGGAGTTCAGAATCAGACATCATTCTGGTCCCCTTGTGTCACTCCAGCATTGTCCTTAGCAGCAATGCCCAAGAATGTAACACACAGTAAAACCTTTCAGCTCTAGCTAAGGACAGGAACGCTGATTCTCCACTGCTGTCTCCAGGTATGGACAGAAATGATAAATTCTTGGGGGCATCAATTTAAGAAAACACCTAAAAACTCCTCCAGTATTTCTGTGGGGAGTAATAGCGCTACTTTTATATTAATATCACTCAAGTATATATATATATTCTTCTGGTAGCGTGAAACTGAAATGATTATTCATTTAATACATATATATGGAATGACCAAATTTGGTTTTATTAATGAGGACATAATTTTTACAATGAACATGCCCTGAAAAGTGTCAAAACAAAAACAAAAACAAAGCTCCCACTTTGAAACAGAACTTACAGCAATATAGTCTTAGTGACCATTAAACAAGATCTCCTTTCATGGTCATGGTAAGTGTGTATACTGCCTAGGACAAGGAAAAACATATTCCCTGGACATAAAGTAGATTAAGTATGTCTTGAAGAAGTTTGTAGGATATTTACTAGTACTTGAATTTTAAAAGTCATCTTAAATTGGTTATTTAAATAATATATTTGTGTCTAACTTTCTATAAAGATAATAAGCAAAAAGTTTATACATATTTGCTGTCTACAAGACAAAAAGCATCATCATACTCTCCTAGGGAAAAACCCTCTTTTTTTGACAGGACTTTTTCTTGTCAAGGACAGCACAAAGACAACATAATACACAGACCACAGAATAGAATTAAATACTTAGAAGAAACCTCAACCTATCAAACAATCATTCTGTCTGTGTAAGATGTGTCTTGTTTAAAAATGGCAGGAGTATATCTCCTCCTAATTTGCCAGTTCAACGCCATAATTATATTAACGTGTGTTTCCTGGCAGTTTTATGACAGAGATTTGCAGCTATTCAAACATTTTTTGCTTTTGATGAATATGGATTTTCTCCCCCAACTCCTCCACATCTTTATTTGCCTTCACAGAATGGAATGAAGGATTTTCAAAAGTCTATCCAAGAAAACATTCTTATTGTGACAAATTACAGAAAAAAAATACTAGTAAAGCACTGTTCCAGAAAAAAAAGTAGGCGCCTTTTTTTCCCTCTGGAAAGGCTGAGCAACAAAGCAGGTGCACTGGGGAAAAAACAAATCTGCTGGCTTTGCACAATGGAATGGAAAGTCCACTTGGTTTTATTACCATTTCAAGCTGCTTACAGACTTCAGTGTAGAATGAAAAAAAAAAAAATATTTAACAAAACCCAGATTTTTCTTGTATATACTTCAGGAAATTCCCTTGCTAAAGCAGAGCAGTAGAGGTTTTCTCTTGTTTCCCTTTTCTCTCCTCCCTTTTGAAAGGACTGTTGTGATCTTGAAAACATAATCTGGGAAGAAACATCTGGTCTTCACTTTTTAATTACATTTCAGTCATCTCAAAGGCTTTCCTGGAGGTAGACCTACCTACAAGGGCTTAGTGTCAAAACTATAGGAGTTACGGGGCTGCTGCATAAATGGATCAACTGTAACGGTGGATTTGGGACCAGTCTAAATAAATCTAAATAAAGATCATGCCATGTAAAACTTCAGAAGTAGGGACTGCATACAAGCAGATTGAGAATTTTTGATGCTGACAGAAGCACGGCTTAGGGAAGGGCAGGGAAACCTTCAGGGAGAAGACAGGGCCAGGAGCAGAAGAAGCATCCAAACTGGATGGTGGGAATAACCCAGCAGCCTGCCTCTGGCCACTGCCCAAACCTTCTTACACAGGGAGCAAGAGCAGCGCCTTGTCAAGGTCAGCAGTGCCCTCCCTGAGCATTATGTCCAAATGAAGATGGAAGGGAAACAGTGCCACAGCCATGGCAGCGGGGCTGGCCGCCAGGCAGCCGCACAGGTGGGCTGCAGCCGCTTGCTTGCAGCCGGGACTCGCTTCCTGAGCCTCCCCCAGCCCAGGTGCTGACACTCCAGTGACCATGCGGGGGGAGCAGGAGAGCTGCCAAGTACAAGGTGTTACCCTGGACACTAAAATGCCTTGCTACAGCTCTGAAGCACGCAGTAATGGAGATACGAGAGGATAAGGAATTCACAATTTGTTCGGGCTGCGATCCAGCAAAAACCACTTAAGCAGGTGTATTACCAGCAGAGCCACCAGCTCCCTCACACACAGGAAGCAGACATCCAGTTTCCCAACAACAGGATCCACACCACCCTGAGGGAGTGGGAGGATCACTTTGAGAAAAGCCCTTTTTCCTACTATCCATTTCCAAATTTTATGTCAACCTGGCCACAGTACTCCTCCCTAAAGTGCAATGGAAACACTGAACAACAACCAGAGAAAAATGCTTCTCTCCTTCTTTTCTCTAATATTTATGATACAGTGACAAGAACAGGGCTGCTCTGTGCTATGTTCTGCACAGATAGAAAGTAAGAAAGTGTCCTAGAACAACAGGTATCAAAAAGAGAAAAGCTAAAGGGAATACAAGGATGGTGAGAAGAAATGAGTTGACTTGTGTCACACAGTAAGCCACCAATATAGCATGGAAGAGTATCTACACTACCTTTAATTTGTTGCCTCTTAATCATGAGGGTCAGTACTATCTACTGTGTCATCCATGCTCTGGCAACCCAGAATGAAGGACCAAAATCTGAAGTAGCAGATGTAGATAATTTTTTTAAAATAATCAGTACTATGTGCCACGCTTAGAGTACTTTGGGGACAACATATCCTATGCCAAAGCCCTGAATTCTAGAAAGTGTTTTGCCGTTTTAAATTTCCTAATAAAATGGTTAAATAGTTCACTCTCTTTTTAGAGTTCTGTGTGTGTATATATACACACATATGTACATATTAAATCTAATATGTACTGACAAGACAAAGTATTGTCTTGTCCCTTTCTTGTCTCTTCTTTCCTTTACATGAACCTAATGAGGCTCTGCAAGGCTATAATGTCTCAAAGTACCATCAGTGACAGATAGGTAAATAAATAAATGTGTCATCCACACTTCTTTTTAAGATCTTTGCTCACAGTGTCTGTTGCTGGTAAGGTCGACCTGACATAAACCAGTTCTCAGCAGGCATCTCCCAGCTTTCAAATAACTACCAAACTTAAGCTCTGCAGATGATAAAGCACATTGTGTCAAAACCACTGCCTTGTGACTTTGACCTTGCAGCTAAACCTCAAAGGTCTGTTCTGAAATGATGTAATGCACAAATTATTTTTCTTCATTACTGTTTTTCAACTTCATAGTGGGGATTGGATTAACAAAAAATCATGACAGGCTAGAAAAATACTTACAGGTAACAAAGTGAGAGCAGAAATTATTCTTAAATTTTCATTAGTGTTCCTTAACACAGATAATTAGCAAGATGGAAACAGTTGATGCTATTTGAAGTAGCCTTAGTCATGATAAACAAAAAGGTCCCACTTTGATTAGCAAACAAACTCCCAGTAACCTCAGTTGTTTGGTGTTCCCAGGTGGCAAGGAATGGGTATGACTTTTCTTGTCCAGAACAGAAGTGTGCTGACCCTGAACTTGACTCAGCCACACTCAGGGCACGGAGTTTTCCCAGCTTTTACACCTTGTGTTGGCTGCTGTTAGTTTATGCAGCCTTTCAGTTAGACCTTTCCATCCTGAGCTAGCTTCACAGTCCATTTAAAAACCCATTTTCTAAGATGGAACAGCTCTATTAAATAACACTCTCAATGTGATCCTGCCAATATTCATATTCAACTGCTTGACCTGTAGTGGCAAAAATATTTCACGAACCTACTGCTGCACATCCAGTAGACTCGCATTTGGCAGTGATGGATACTGCTGGCAGACAGTGCTGTTGGCCTAGCCCAGCCACACAAGAAGGCCAATTGGGGTGTGGATGTGGTTTACTTCACTACATTTATTAATTTCAGCAGCTTAGATGATACGTGGTATTAATGGATTAGAGGCAAAGATAGGAAACACTTATTACGTTTTAAAACCACCAGTGAGAAAACACAGAAGAAATCCCAGCTCAGAGGGCAATTTGCTTTTAAAACCACTGCAGCTAGAGAAAGGCATGTGTTTGGACAAGATTTATTTTTATGTACTTTTATGTACTTGGGGACCGATCAAAAGTAAAACCCTGTCGTCACACCCCTTCCAAACAGCTCATGAAGAAGTAGACAAAAAGCCAAATTGCTTCATTCTTCCTTCTCCTCTCCCTTCTGAAACCCTGCCACACAGGTGATTCACCTGATGGAGGGATGCCAGGAAAGTTAGTTAGGCCCCCAAATTAGGTTCATACACATATCATCTATCTGACGAACCACCTACTAAAAGAGAGAGACCCAAACACAAACAAAAAAATCACAAAAGAGGCCTGGAGCTGAGGTAACCCGAGCATTTTGGGGAATAAACTATCCAGGACTACAGGGTCTTGTACACTTCAGAGCAAAGACCTATTAAGAAAGATAAGGAAAGAACCCTGCATTTTCTGGGTATCTCAGAAGCGCAAGGTACTTGAAACCAGGTTTTACAGCACAGGAAGTTTGGTGTATCAGTTCTGCAATGCCCTTTGGATTTCCATGAAGGAATATCCTTTGACTAGAAATACAAGCATTCACAAAGGCACACAAAGCTGAGATCAAGAAAAAAAGAAGCTAGCAGTGCTGCAGTTAGAGCAGCACCAGTGACAGTGGCATGTGCCTTTTTGCAACCATAACGTGAAAACATCTGTACCATACTTATATCCTGTGCCAGGGAGCCTAAGCCCTGCAACCTTCTCTTGGGGTGAGAAAAACAGCACAGAATTTCTGATCTGCATGTAGCCTGGACAGGCACAGTCCTTAGGATGAACAGCAATGAGGGCTGGTTGTCTGCCTGCTGCAGAACGTTTTGGAGGAGATGTTACACTCCAGCACGAATGAGGGCAGCGCCTCAGGGCTACTAAAGCTCCTTGCCATGACATGATCCAGACACAGCAGCTCGTTTCCATGCTGCAGTTCTGGGCCTCCAATCCCTCTTCCAGCAATCAGCAGTGGTCCAAATGGAAACACAGTTATGGGAATTTGTTTCATTAACTTTCTGCACAAACATTACAGGTTTCCTTCACACGCCTTTAATCTTTAAAAAAAGAGCTACTGATTATAAAGATCTTGGCATCTCTTCCTTCTTGTGCACTAAGCTGTCCAGCACAAGACAAGTTACCAGTACCTTTATATTTCTTTCCAAAAGAGTCTCTGGTTTATAAAAGAAAAGGAAAATGAAAGAGATGTGATTCTTCCCTAAAGTCTCCATGGATATTTGTTTTCTCTGGATGACTGTTTTCCTACATTTCAGCAAATGGCCTGGCTGTGTGACCCTCCCCCTCAGCACCTGGGAAGCACATTGTCAGCTCTGGAAGTGTTTATTCTCTGTAGATTAAACAGCATTTGCTGGACGGTGATCACAGAAAGTTGTAAAAACAGATGGACAGTGATCTGTCCAGACTTCCAGAGCTCACCACGAGAAGGCTACTTACATAAAAACATTTTGCTGAAGGATCAAAGGATTTTCTTCCCCCCTCTTTATACTCAGTTACATGAGGTCTTTTATATAAACATGGGGAGGCAAAACAACCATCTTAAATAATGCCTGTATTCTGACTTTTGAAACTAAGATGTCAAATTAGGGTAATAGAATTACTGGATCAGTTTAAAAAACGCCACACAAAACCAAATCCATCCTATGCATGATCCTTTTCCCATTTCACCTGCATCTTGAAGTATTTTTCTTTTTTTTTCCAGATATACAATTATTCATCTTACAATCATGCTATTTCCAATGAAAACAGCAAAACTATTTATTCTCACTGAAGCTCCAGATCACAGTGATTCAAAAGTTGACATCAGTGTGCCCTCTCATGCATCAACATAACCAAACAATGCGCTGTTTAAAAGCATACAGGCTTTCATCTAGGAATAAGAAATAGCATTTTTCTTGGTGGTGAGCTCAGCCCTGAGCTGCACCTCTGACTAAGTCTTGAGGTCAGGCTAAATGAGACGAATTCTTAGAGCAGCACTGCTTCAAGAGGCTATGATGTGATGAAAGAGGGATACAGGATGAGTAAGTACAACACCTTGGCTCTAGTGCTTGCAATCCAAGAACTGAAAGTGAGGTCCAAGTTCTCACTTTCACAGTAAGGACTTGGAAAAACTAGAGCAGTTGAAGGGCAAAAAGCAAGAAGAATGATGAAAGGATCAAAGCATTTGCTTCACAGTGTGAGATGCAAGATGATCAATTTATTTAACTCATCAAAGAGAGGGTTTAGAGGTGGCTTGATCTCATCCCATGAGTGCCCATATGGGAAATGGAAATTTAATAGATGGGTTTCCAACCTAGGAAAAAATTGCTGAGATCAAACAGCTAGAACCTGGTTTGTTTGTATTATAACATCATTTGCTACCTCTCTGTCACCAATCCGACTGTATAACCATCTGGTCCTTCCTCACACACTTCAAATTGAAATTTAAACAGAAAACTAACCAAAGCACTAAACAGTATAAAACAGGAAAGAGAATTTATATGAACAGGAAAAACACCAGTGATCTGAGCAGTATGCAAATACTGTTCTTCCAGCTCTGACTTCTCCTCAATTCCACGTTCGTGTTTTTCTGCATTTTATGTTTCTAATTATCTCATTTATTAAGTGTTTGCTGGCAGAGAACTAACTTCTCTGACAACAAACATTGTCTTCACACTTCACTTCATGCAATCAGGTTTCTATGCTGCCTAAGAAGTCAATATGAATAGTACCTTTACTTTTGTGTACCAGGAAGCTTGAGTTAATCCCTCGCCAGGAGAGCAGCAGTTTTCAAACTGGAGACAGAGCATTGCCATTTTAGTGGCCCTTGAGAGGTTATCAAGGGGACAAGATGATTAGCATTTCTGTTCCTATACAAAATGTGGCCTCCCAAGCTTTTAGGCATTTTGTGATACTGTTTTGCAGTCCCCATGGGGCATGCATCTTTGTACAGGCATTTAAACAGGGTTGGGAGGTTGGGAAAATCTACTGCACAGGAATGCCAAAAGGCAGGAGTACTTTTTGCCTTTTTTTCCTGAAGAGAAATTTTGTATAATGTTTTTAAAAGTCTGAGTAAATTTGCACGAGCAACTTTCAGTATAACGTCCATTATTTTTTGAGAGTAACTGATGTTGTTTATTTTCTTCTATTATGGTAGTTAAGCATTGGGATTTGACAGACAGTTTAAAAATAAAACATAAGGAAACTCCCAGAATAGGTTTCAATCTAAACAAGGCAGATAAATGTTGGGAAAGGGAAAGACCCCATGTCAAGAGCACCATATGCCTGGCATGCAAAGCACCAGCGTGATTGTTTGGAGCTGCATGCTTTCTTGGTCACATCCTCAATATCATTATGCTGTATCCAGAAACTTATAAGGAAGTGGGAAATATGCCAGCCTTTATCAGAGGAGGCTGAATGGCTCAGTACTAAAAGCTGCTAGTGCAGTATAGCTGCATGCTGTACATATTTAATCCACAAGCACCAGCACTGTGCAAGCTCTCCCAGACAAGCATTATGCCCTGTGTGGTTTTTTTTTAATACATTTAAAGCACTTTGTAAGAGTAATAGTCCTGATATACATACAAAGAAAAGTGTTTGCCATACCAGTGTGTGGAAATCCCTGAGCTGACAAGCTGTGTTATAACACAGAAGAACACCCCACACTTGACTACCTAAAGAGCTCTTCACAAGCAGCTGAGTTGGGCTCAGAGTCCGACTAAGAAAAGGCTAATTAAGAGCTTTCTGTTGTGAAAAGACAGGAAGAAATTACAGAAGTACAAAAAGGGAGGACAGAGGGACATGAAAAGCCCAGCCCTCTCCCCTGCATGATCTTTGTAGAGCAGCAGAGTCTCTCTGTACCTGCTCTGATGCCATGAGCAAGCAGCCTGCCCCTCAGAACACAGTGCAAGGAGTGTGAGAGCCCACTCCTTCCCTGTCTAGACTGTCACACTGGGAAAACTCAGACACTCCCCCTGAAAGAATAAAACCGCAGACATAGGGAGGAATTAGAAGAATCCTCTCTCAGAAGGTCCCTCAGCTTTCACCCCATACCATAAACTGCACCTTGGTGAAGTAACCATGCCCCTGAGAAAGTAATAATTAGGTGAACAGCATCAAGGGGGAAGAGCAGTTCAACTCTTTTCAGTGGAGATGTCTATAGAAGACATCCTCTGGATATGGCTAAACCATTGCTCCTCACAGTCCTCGTCCTGCCAGCCCTGGTGTGAATGCCCACTCTGGGGTGTGACACCAGGGCCACTCACTTCTGAAATGACACACACGTGCAAACACGCCCACAAGAAACAAAACATGGGGGAAACATGGGCAGTTATGTCATTTACTCATGAGCAAAAGAAAAGCCACTTAAACAATGGAAGCCAAGGATGAGTTAAGTCTGTCTTCCACCTTTCTCGTGATGTAAACAAACTAAGTTAATTCTTCTTTTCCCTATTTTTGTCTTCCCTCCCTTCTCCCCTGCTAAATGGTATTACACATTAATACAAGTTTCAAATGGAGTCCTTGCCCCTGACAATCAGCTCTTCTTGCTCCCTGCCTCAGGAAACACAAGATGTTTGCCTAACCCTCCTCTTTTAATTTATGGAAAAGAGCTACAGTGCTGACTAGCAATTATAAGCAAGATTAATGATTTGCCAAGAGACCTCTTTGTACTTTCAACTACCTATACAAAAGCTGCTCTTTGTCTATAGAAAACAAATAGTGTTTTGAGAGAAAATATGACACAGTTACCAGACTGGAAATTTCCCCCTGAATACTGCAGGTTGAATATTTTAAGCCAGCAGTGCGGTAAGGCCTGCTTTGCACAGTGTCTGTTTGTATCAAGTGTACCTTACCAGACAGCAACTCCTCTAGCTTAGTCAAACCCTTACAGAGAAATGTTTTAGACAGGGGAACCCCCATCAGACAATGCAGACACACCATGTAGCCAGTTAAGCTACCTTAATACTAATCTGATTTTTTTTTCGAAATACTGCTACCTCAGAAATAGTTATTGGATCAATTAATTGTAAAATCAAGCAAAACAACAACAACCAAAAAACCCCCCCCAAAAAAACAAAACAAAAAAAACCCCACCAAAAAAACCCAAACTTTTTGCATACCTTTTCTCTGTCTCTGATAATATTTTTGAAAAATTTGGCAATTTTTTCTAGGAGATGAGAAGGAGATCATGGCTCGCTATTGCGATGAATTAATATATCTTTTCCCCAAATCCCTAGAAAGCACTAGTATTGTTTCTAGGCATCACTGTGTTTGCTATGAGGACTTCTAAATGTCCTTTCTCTGTGCTGAATTCTTCATCTTTGTGTAACTTAAAATTTAAACAAGTAATTTATATATCACTGCATGAATAAAAGACAGAGGCCTACAAAAATGCACCTAGCTATTATATTTTCTTAATGTGCCTTTCCTGCTGCTTGTCTTTTTGCTTAATTGCAGGGAAAAAAATTATGAGAAATACTGGAAAAAATATTCAAAATAGGAATTGGGATGCAGAAAACATTTATATTCAATAGACTGTACATAATATGCTCAATAATGGTTACTATCTAATACAGCTCCAGCCTCCATATACATATACAGAGTATAGGTATTTTTACTCTGCACATCTGGAAAAGAACTTGCAAAAATCTTGCAAATCCCACTAAAATTGGTGAGAACTGCTGGAAATTAATTGTATCCTGAAATTATCCTATGACTTGGAAGAATAAAAACTAGGACAAAAGAAATAATTGCAGTGACTAACAAAAATATGAGGGATTTGTTAAAAAACCAAATGGTTTAACAGGGGATCATGACAAATTAAGGTAGGTGTTCTCCTTGTGACTACTCATCATTTAAAAAAATAAATATATGCATAATTTCATTTTGTTGCATTTGATTCAGATTACCACAAAAATGGTGTATATACCAAACAGCTGCATCTGTTTTCCAATACAAACACTTTTTAAGAAGACAAACAGGTCTGAATCTTATGCCTTCAAACATTGCTACCATATTCCTGGGAAAGAGGTTCCAATAATTATGATTAGTGCTTCTTTATGTTGGCTACTAAAAGCCCTGCGTAAATGTGATTTTCTCACCATCCTTGTAAAAATACATCTTTTTCTTTTACTCCAGGTAGTAAACTGAATAGAGGCCAACACATTTTCCCTCACACGATTTGTGGAGGAACCACAGTCAGCCTAAACATATGCGAGGCTGTGACATCTCTTGCTTACACATAGTGACATCAAAGTCACCAACCAAAACTACAGCTCAAGCTAAGAGGGTTTATTGGAAACCTCTGACTAAGCTCACTGCATTTGACCCTGTGCTCCAAGGGCACTGTCAGTTCTTCTCCTCAGCAAGGAGGCTGTGTTTGTAGGGTAATTCTGTAGGGACTTGCCCAGGAACTCATTCTGCCCATGTTATGAGCAAAATGAAAATCAGAGAGCTGCGGTTAGAAGACAGCTGAGCTACAGACAGAAAAACTGGCTGAGCAGTTCATATATTTAAACATAGTTAAGCTCATCTCCTGAACAAAAACTAATATGATCAATTACAATACTAGAATTGCACCACATTCTAAAATATTTTTTCTGAACTAAGGCTGGGTTGCAGTATCTCACAGAATTTGGTAAAAAGAGGGAAGGATTTACATTAATACATCTGCTAAGGCTGTGCAGATGTGTTAATGTAAATGCTTTGTAATTCAGTTGCTACTAACAAAAAGCACTTAAAAATGATGACACTAAAGGAAACACATGTAAAATAATGCAAATGGAGAAAAAAAGGCCAAATATTGAAATGTAACCATAGCACTGCAAAAGCTGAGAAAATAGTGACAAGACACATAAATAGGGAATGAGGTTTATTATTCAATCACAATGCTGTTTGCAAAATCCAATATTTTCTCCTTTTCCATCAACATTTGACCTTCATTTCAAGTAGAGGAACGTGCAGGGAGGGAGTGATTGCTGCATTATCTGTTATATTCAAAGATGAATAATTTGCCTTAAAATCTGAAATTTCAGAAATAAAGGGAAAATACTGATGACAAAGGCAACACAATTCATTATTATTTCCATGAGCCTCAGAGCAGAGCCTGAAGAAACCACAGGTAGTTTGTAGCTGGTTCTAGAGCTAAACTTCTGGAAAACTGCTTTATGTGAATAAACAACTCTAATAAATGAAGGCAAGCTGAGTATTTAAACAAACACTTTCTTTCACCATCAAATTAAATGCCTTCAATGAATGTCAACCTTCCTTCCAGAAATGCAAACCTTCAAAACTACTTCCTACCTCAACAACAGCCATAGATTAGCCAGCTATGGATAGTAAACACTGTATTGTATTTAAAGTATGGGGTTTTTTTAATGCTGGGCATAGCACCTAGGCATTACAAAAAGGTATTATGCCAGTGTCCTTACATCACACAGTTTGCAGCTTGATTAGTATAACAGAATATGGTCTCAACTATCCCTATTTCTGTGTTCTGCAAAGGAGAGTATTTATGAAAGAAAGCCATAAAGCATGCCACATATATCAACATTCAAAGGCTCATCTGCATTCCTGTTCCTCAGGATGGTGGATCATTTACATTCTAACACCTCCTGAAACATTAACGTTTTTTTCTGTAATTTCTTCCCTTTTGATGCTTCAAGCCCAAGGCAGTGCCACACACTGGAAAAGGGAATTTAAACAAGGAAGAAGAAATGCTACTGATGTACAAGGATAATGGAATAAATTTCACCTGTTGGAAAGCAAGGGGCATTTCTTTTCTGCATGGGAGAAGGCCAAATTTTTAAAGAGGCATCATCCTAGACTTTACATCTGGCTTAAAACCAAGTCCCCCTTGATGAAAAACAATTTATACATGAAGATCAGTACTCCTCTGTGGTAAAAAAACAACTACTGCAGAGTTCCATTACATATATGTATAATCCATTACTTTATGCTGGCAAACTTTTTATGGATTACATACACAAGCAGGACTCTTACTAGGAGTGCTAGGAATATACATAGAAATTTTTATGAAAATACATACGAAATTTTTATCTGTCTCCTATGCACCTGACTATTCTCACTGCATGTAGGACTCAGTACCATTCATGCATTTGCAAATCCTTTTGCCCATAGAAAATCAAAAAGAAACATATTTTTCTTTTTTATATCAATTCTTCTTGCAAAAACTTCCCTTTTTAGAGTTTCTATTCCCCACTCAATCCTTCCTTAACCGTCTTCTATTTTCACTTATGTTTTTTTCAAACTATCTTTAAAGATGTTCAGGAAACTCCTAGATAAGATGGTAATAAATCCTAACAAACAAGCAAACAAACAACAACAACAAAAAAAATCAAAACCCAAAAAACCACAGCGTGAAACAACATGAAAATTGCAAAAAAGGATAACACTTTCTCTTATCAAAGTTTCCCACAATCAGCTCTAACTTACTCCCCATAACTTCACAAACTACATAGATAAGGCAAAAGCCTCATTATGTAATTAGGCAAAATCTTTTAATGCCACAATGTGCACTAAATGTCTGACACCCAATAAGTATGTGGGAGGCTTTCCATTTACTTCAAAGGTTATTGGACTAAACGCTGTGTGGGCTCACTAATGAGCAACCTGACTTGTGGTCATGAGCCTGGCAAAGGACAGCTCCAAGAAATGCAATCTCCACAGCTAATAATTGTTTAGATGCTGGAAAATGAAAAAAATAAACTGGTAGAGACACAGCCCATGGCACATATGATTTTCATGTATGCTGCTAACCAAAATTTGTGGTGTACAATTGGAAAAAAAAAAAAAAGAAAAAAAAAGAAAAAAAAAAAGAAAAAAAAAAGCCTAAATTTGTTATCTAGGATGGGTTGACAGCTCATTCATAACTTTGGCAGGAAAAGCCTGTCATCTATTTGAAGACATGCATGGAGACAGTGCAGAGAGATGCAGACTTAGGGGCATGTTTACACTGCAGTGCAGGAGAAACCCAGCCATGGTCCTAGAGAGTTCTCAGGAAGCTAATTTATCTTGCTATGCAAATTAGACACAGACCTAACAGGAATTATTTTCTCCAAAGCATCCTTAACCCTTACACACCCACTACCTAGTATCAATCTAAAGCTTCTTTAAAGCATCAGGTCTTGATAAGATTAGGTTGAATTACAAACGTGAGATTGGTACTTTGATTTACTTTGTGCTAAAATACAGCCAGCACACAACATTGGTTTTTTACTGCTTTATGGAGTATACAATTACATGAAATACACATCAAACTCATCTAAATAGCTGGCCATTTAACTGTCTGTTTGGAGCAGTTGCACACTTTGTCATCCAGTGTGATCTAAAGCACAGAGTCAAGTCTGGCTGCTGTTTGTAATTTAAGATAGGTAGCTCTGAACAACAGGGCCTTTCCCCCTCCTCCCTCCCAAGCAAGGGAAAGCTCTTAAAAGGTCAGGCACCAATGCAGTTTACTGAATAAAGCTCAAGTTTGAAGAATGTGCCTTCTAAAGTGATTTTACTACCTGGGATGTAATGAGTTTTACAGACTCGCTTTGTTAAATTGCCCTGACAATTTCCATTTCCACTTGCTTCAATCATATTAACAGAAGCTAAAGTTCACAAGTAGTAAAATATTTCAGTGTTCTGAGTTGGGTCTCTAAAAAATAGATCATGCACTTGACAAACATATAGGACATAGCGCTTGGCATTCCATTTCATGTTTGGCTTGGCATGTCTCGTTTAGGGCAGGACAAGATGCCCTATCACAGCATCTCATTACTCATGGAAATAAAACATGGTTACACCGAGGACTTGACAAACCCCATTTAGTATGTCAGAAGGACAGGACTGCCCCAGTGACTTGGAGTGGGAATGAAAAGGGAAATGTTGGAGATGGTCCACTGAAAGGGAAACGTACTTAACATCATACGGCACGAACATACAAAACCTGGGTAAATAGGTAAGAAACCAGACATCCCTCACTGAAATGAGAAAGGGGACAGAAAAAGTGAAGACAGAAAGGCTAAGTCTTGTTAATGAGGGGACAATTCTTTCATTAGAAGAATACACACACTACTCTGTCACTATCACGTGTAATTGCCTTTGCCTTTTTAAATCAGAGTGCTTGGGGCATGGGATGGACCTTCCTCTGCCTTTGGTAAGCGTCCAGTGCTCCTTGAAAGGTACTACAATCCAAACAAAAAACACCAATAAATAACAGTTTCCTTTTCCAATGCTGAAATATTTTCAGAGTTTGCAGAATATAGGAAAGAAAACTTCTGTGAATGATTATATCATGCAAAGGAGGATATGGAATCTTGCATTAATTCAAAGCAAAAGTTTATCATGTGCAACACAAGAGGCTGACCCATGTATGCTGATTTACAAATTTTACTTCCCATATGTTTTTCTACATTATTATCCTTAAGTGCCATAGCTATGGCTACATGTCAGCACTATACCAAGATTTAAATTGATTTACTATAACTTTGATTTAAAATGCAACTGGATGCAACCAAGAGAAGAGCTGGGCCAAGAAATGCTTTTGCTAAGCTAACCCACACTAAGTGACACATAGAGCAAATAGAGCATTTTGGCATATCCAGAAGCAATCTACAAACCCACTGAGTGAGGGAGTCAGACGTAGACCTTTAAGATGCTGGTTAATGAACTACTGAGGCTCTTCAGAGGCAAAAATAAATAAAAAAGCAAAACCAATTATTTCAAAACAATTTTAAAACAAAAAATTTGGAACTATGCATTATCATCCAAGTATTCTCAGAAACAATAATAATGCTGAAGCAGGTTGAGGTAGAGTCAATACTAAACATAAAAACAAAGGGAAAAAAAGAAAAAAGGCAGTACTTAAATAAATGCTGTACTCATCACTCATTGCTCCTACTGAGTCCCAGACTCCAGTAACTGGCCTGATAGCATGGTAACCAGATCTGATGTAAAAGATCTTTATTATATATACTTATCTCGTGGCACTGACTGAAGGTGGCAGACAGTATGTGAAGGGAAGATGACTACATAATGGGAATACGGTTCCCCAGATCCCAGAAGGAATAAAAACCTGTAGCGATCAAGGTAAATCAAAGCCGAATGAAAAGGAACGCTCATCTCATTTAGATGCAAATATATCCGGATGCCACCGCACGCCACCTCTAAACAGCATTGCACAGACAGTATTGCTTTCATTGTACCAACAAATGCCTGTCTTCGCTCTAATAATGTTCTCTTTGATGCACATGCTGTGGAAGAGTTAAGGCATATTTACATTCAATCAACAAAACTTCATCAGCACGGCGAGATGAACAGAGATCGTATCCATAGCCTGCATCTGACCTTTTCATCGCTCTCTCCCTGAACGCATGCGTGAGGCAGGCAGGCGTGCACATGCACGCCAGCAGAAATGAGAGATAATGCCTCATATCAACTTCTGCCCAAGGCATCCTGACAGTTTCTCCTATGGTAAGTATTTTATTCACTTCAAGCACTGGATTTTAATTTGTAACATCTATAGAGCTCTGCGCAGTGTTGGTGGTCAGATAATGAGCATTTAATGGAATTAGAAGGCAATAAATAAAAAACTCATATTTGTTAAATAAATGCATTACCTTTAACTGAAACCACATATTTAGTAAATCACTTGTTTGCTAATTCACAGTATTAAGCCAGGTTCATGACCTACTCATCACAGACCTGTGCATATTGCAGGACTTTCGTCCAAAAACAGGTTATTACATATCAACCAATTTTCAGAATCCATCCACGTGAATATTTTTCTCTGAAAATACACGTAAAAATTTCAGGTTCGATTATCCTTCACTAAAGGAAGGATAAATCAGCAATGTATTATTATGACGTAATTGGTTTATGTGTCAAAACCTTGCGAGTTTCACACAGCTGGACCTTGATCCAATCTGTCATTCAGCATCTAGAAATAAAATCTTTACACATACAGTGAACAGCAGAAGTTAATAACACTTCCGATGCTACAGCTTCATCTTAACAAACACAGGACATGGCAAACTGTATTGGTATGACAGGGCAAACTGTAATGGTATAATAGATGGAAAGCTTCAGATACAGTGGCTTCTTTCTTACATTCTGCATAATGTGAGAAGCTATTGACTTTTAATTTTAAGTAAGCACATTAATTGTACCTTTTTACTTTGTTAGGACTGGTTTTGAGAATTCTAAGATGTCTTAAAACAGCTAAAATATTTGCCTTAATGTATACTGCTTATACAAATAATCAGTTGTGGTCCTCTTTTGGAAGGGGTTTTTGAAGATACTGCTGGAACCTCACCTATGATTTAGGTCCCAAAATGCCTCAGAGTTGCACTTCCTTTCAGCTCTTCAGATTTGTGAGGGAGGAGACAGTTCATGGATTCAGCAGGTCAAAGTGCACATCACTGACTGTGGCTGATAAAGAGAGAGTTGCCCAGAAGGCCAGATGCTTAGATTTTGGTTTCAGCTTGATGGGCCAAGCTGACATCTGGGAAAAATTCTGTTATCTCAGCTTTGCCTTCAGGCTTCGAACTATCCACAGCACTCATGGAGGGCCCACACTGAGAGACACAAGAGTTTGTGGAATCATTTAATATGGATATTTTCCTCCATTTGGGACTTCAGTTTTAAAGGCAAACCTGACCCCCATTCCTAAATTCTTCCAGAATAAAATCTTGCACCACATCACTAAGGGTGAAAACCAAAGTTTGTTGCTTGTTTTCAAAGAAAAAAAGTTTCTGGTTGTTTTTGTTCTTATTAATATGTTAAGGAAGGGCAGTTACATTATTGATAACCAAGAAGAAAAAAATCAAATATTTGAGGGTTTTTTGCCAAAAACATACTACCTTGAATTATTTTTTTCTAAAACAAAAACTAAGACAAAGTGTGAACGGAATTAAAATGAAAATATCAACAGATCACTCATTGAAAAAACCCTTTAATATACTCCATTTCTGCTACAAGATAAAATAATAAGCAGAGATTAGACATTAAACGTTCTACATAGGTGGAATATTAGCTAGGGACTCAGACTGTCAAAACCTTGAAACAATCCAGCAAATCTTTCTAACAAAAAACTTTATACTCATTATTGCCAGCTGAATATATGTGTTACCTTTGGGCCCAAAATACAGGTCCATATTTTAAAACAACTAACTTCAGAACCACAAATGACTGCTACGTGACTCAGCAATCTTGTTTTTAAACATGATTAGAAGTGGCAGTACAACAAGGCTGAGGGTCATCTGAGTCATCCAAACTTCCAGATTTGAGCTCCTACTTAAAAAAATCAAGTTCTGCCTTAAAACAACTGAACTTGATACCCTGAAAAATATTTGTACATGTATCTGTCATCTGGATATTTTAATTGGGCCAGCAAGATTTCAAAGTTGTCTAAAACAAATATTAGAGACATATCTCAAGAGTGCATCTCTCAAGAGTACCAATTTGAACAGAGTAGATCATTCTCTTAGCAAACATTTTGCACATCTCAAGGTTTTCCTTTACATAATAATTATGAGAACAGTATTTCTCACAAAAAAAAAACCAAAAAACCGAAAAAACAAACCACAACACAAACAACAAAAGACATGAAAGGAGAACTAGTAAAATACTCATTTGCTTCTTATATCTCTCTGACTTGGGCCTGTATTTCCCACCATTCTATTTTAATGTTAAACCTTTTAGCAGTCAAGTGTCTGCATAGATAATAGAGTTTGTGATGCCTGCTTATTTTTCCAAAAAAAAAGTAATCTTAAAGGTAATAATCTGCCAACTTCATGGAACACAATCCTCATTTCTTAAAGTGTGACATTTTATCATAATTGAAGCAAATGTTCCCATGGTGCAAAAATTCCAAGATTTAATATGTTAGAACCCATCTATCCCCTATTGCTATTTTCTCACATTCACTTTTATTTGTGAAATGCAGCACTTCAGAAAACATTTAAAGTTGAGAAACACATAAATATAACCTACTTTCTATATCACCTATTTGGCTTACTATATTTTTGATGTTAAACACAGCTAGAAAGTTAGGCTCTGGGACACTAAGCCTCTCCTAGCACAACTCAAGATACTTGGGGTGTCACATTTCTGGTGTTAAACAGCCAACCAGTTGGTGTACTCACGAAAGACAAGCTGAATCACAGATCTTTAGCTGTGAACGTTCACAAATACTTTCGGCATAATTTTCAAACTTGCGCCTATAAAATCTAACATCTGCATTTGACTCTAGACCTGGTAAGGCATTCAGAGATTTAATTGAGCAAATGAAATTTAACTACTGAACATGCAAAATAATGTAGTTTATACACCTGCTAAAAATCAGAATCTCTAATGCAAACTCTACAATGCTCATCAATTGACTATAAGGCAGTAAAACATACATATTACAGCACTGCAGACTCTAGGAAAAATAGCATACAGTTCCACTTAACAAGATTTAAGAAAGATGGACTGTAAATAGAAAAGGTATAGAAAAATGCTACCAGTCAGAGGAATGCACAAGAAGAACTGTGAATATCCTAGAAGACAGACTTTGTCTGCCTGTTGCAACAGCACCACCCAGCTCAGATCCAAAACTGCAACAGGACTGTGATAAGCATATAGGAACGCCTTAAAAAGAATGTGTTACGTTCACAATAGCAAAACGAAGGATGCAAATGTGGTATCATTCTGCTTTCCCAATGCTTTGTGTGGCTTGACTAGAATGGAAAAGACTAAAGTGAAAGGACTCCACTTACATGGGAACAAAGGGGGACGTTACAGAAGGAAAAACATTTGTCAAGTCAAATACCATGATTAAAAACTCCTAAAATATTAAGTTAAAGACCAACACAATGGGTTATCAAAGAAATACCAGCAAACAGGCAATAAACAGTATTTATAGCTATTATTCAATGCCTGATCTGATCTATGGACCACTAAGACCAAGTGACTTGAGAGTGCTGCATTTTGTGAGAGGTTTCCATCACAGTATAAAGCGTTTCAGGTCTCAGCTACTACACATTCAAAGGACCCCTCAACAAAAAAAAAAAGCTTTAGTAAAACCCAGTATAAAGGATAAAGTACTAGATGATGCTCCCAGGAGGAAAGTGCCTAAGTTGCTACGTTTTCAGACCACGTCCTTTAGATAAGTCTGCACCAGGCTTCCCAGATGTCTTGGGATCAAAGAGAGCCAGCACAATAGTCACTTAGAGGAGTGCAGAGAGGTGCCCCTGTAACTAATCAAATTGCTCACTGACATAAAATGTTGAGCCTCTTCAAGTTACCTCTGTAAGCTGGTCTGGAAATCTCTTATATACTCAAGAGAAGTAAATAGCCTGCAACAATATAATAATGCAAGATAAAACTATTCATTTGAACTTCAAGGAAAGCAAAGCAGAGTCTGCATCCGACGCTCCTTTTTAACATAGAAAGCCTGAGTTCAAGCAGACTTAGAAGATTGATCATACAACAGACAGCCATTATGTATTTCACTAATTAAATTTTATTCTGAAAGGGAAACATTTCCATTACTCTAGGCTCAGCAGCCCCAGGAGAGAGGGCAGGGCAGCGAGACCACTGCGACCCCATTACAGCCAGACTTCAACCTGGTTTGGATCAGTTCTGGCTCCTTTACCAAACCCACGATTTTACCATGTGCAGTGTGCTGTGCATCAGGAAGGCAGGCTAAAGTGAATTAGGTCATGCTATTAGGAATGCTGACCTTTCACTGATTAACAGTTTTTAAGCAAGGGAAAAGATTTTTGGAAGCTAAGACACCGCAAACCCCTCACTTCACTTACTCCACATTCTGCTTTATGCTGCATCCCTATAATAAAGCAACACAGACATATAAATGATAGTCCTGGCTTTCCATAACAAGCTATAATTGGAGTAGGTGACTAGGAAAATGTTTAGATAAATGGTGGGATCATAACCTTTTATGCAAAATGGACAAATAAGTTATGGAAATATCTGGGAAACCCTGAGGCTGTGTAGCTCTACTGCAAGCCATAGGCACAGTTAAAGCAGACAGTAAATCACTAAATCTCGCCTCAGAGTTCACAATTTTGTTGTTGTTTTGGATTTTTTGTCAAATTTTGTTGACAGATGGAAAAATACTGGCTGATTATGACCAAGATTTAATTTACCTCCAATTTCCTTCCTATTTCTACAGCACATTCCTGAAAAAACACATACTATTTTACTTTCAGGGCTTAGAAGTATTACTACCAAATATTCATACTCCAACAGCACATACTAGGAAAATACCAGTGTAATACTTTTCACTACTCATAAGAATCTCATTATATTATAAAATTTTCTCAAGAATATTTCTAAATCATCATCTATAAATGTGGGCAGCCATTGATATAAATATAGTTTCTTGAATACTTATCAACTAGGCATGCACAGAGTAAAACCCCGTATGTCCATACACAGAGAGACAGAACTATGATACTGCACTGGAACAGCATCATCTATCAATTAATTAGAGTTGTAAAGTACCAAAGGTACTTTTGAAGATGGGGAAGCCTTTCTTCAAGGTGTCTTCTCTTCCTTTACCTGTCTACCAACTGCATTTAAAGACCAAAAATAATTCAACTGCATGAAGTAGCAATGTCTGAGACACAGACTTCAGTATCAACTACTAGAAACGTATGTTCACTTGTTCTGAGGAACTCAAAGCCAAGCTTTCTAGCACCAAGCCTCAATTATCCCAACTCCAAAGTTTTTCACTAGAAACTAACATCTTTTTTCAACATCTGTTTTCCTTTTTGAATCATGGTAAGAACATCAGGATAGAAGATGACTGACAAGTGGTAATCACTGAACACACCCCACTTTGTTACTTACTAGCACCTAGATAAACAAAGCTGTAGCCATTTTAAGAAGGGAAAAATATACCTCCTACCAAATACCATATCCATATTCTAACCATGTGTTCACATGGGGGAGGTCCAATGTTTTCAACTACAAAAATGCCTTTACAGCTGCTTTCATCAAAGTTTTCATTGTTGTCTGTGGTTTTTGAGAGCACAAAGTTGTGAGGAGTAATAGAGGAAACAACCATTGCACCTCCATTAATGCAGTGTAAGGGGTGTCTTTGGTAGGTGTAAATCTCCCAGACATATTCAGTACATACCTTTGGGAATCACAGAAAGACTACATCTGCCTACACAGTAGAGGAACTGGCAATTTAGGGACCCTAGGTTCTTCTACATGTCCACCATTTTGAACTATGACTAATAAAATTACTAATATTTTTTTCCATGAGCTCTAGAGAAAGCAGAATTTGAATATAAATCTCTCCTAAATAAGGATTCATTGCACAGCATGACATCTGCTGCAGTCCTTTCCTTGGTTCAGACATGAAGGCATGTGCTGCAGCATTGCTGGTCACATCATGCCCAAGCAGTGGGTGCAAGACAAAATGCACAAGGGTGCTTCAGTTGTCCCTGGCAAAGATAAAGTCCTCAAGCCCACTGACAGAATTGGCCAGATATGGATCTATTGGTGGCATCAGTTTCAGGTATTGTTCACTAATTTGATCTAATATTTAAGGAAAGCTGTGACTAAACAATCCCAGAATTTAAGGCAGTCATTTATAATGCCTTATTTATAATGGAGGGAGTTGGATATATTTTCTTTTGAAACATTGAACTCATGTCCTCATACTTAGGGTTGTACTTCACTTGCTGCTTTAAAGCAATAGCTCTGTTACTTTTTTTTAACACTTCAATTATTTCTGGGGTACATTCTTCTAAAGCTGACAGTTCTTATTTAAAAAATTGATCTTCCTAGGTTTAATCAAATATGTGCATTTATCCTTGTGCAAAATGAGAACTGCATTACAAAGTACCTGATACCAGCCAAATGTACCCTTCCTCTATGTGTCCATTTTTCCATTTCCCAGGCTGCAGCACTACACAGCATGTAGCCCAACATGCCTCATGTGCACAGCCTCCTGTGCAACATACTGATATAAAATGACCCTCTAAGCTTCCTGTCAGCTCTGCTCTCGTATTACAAAGCCACTTTCACATGTTTCACGTTCATTACTTAGCAACTGCGCCTTGCTTCCAAGAACCTCATCCTTATTGACGCATGCACATCCTGGCACATCTTTCTTAAAACTGGAAACAAGAACAGGGATTAAAGGAATTTGTGATTGCATTTTATAAAATCATAAGTGCCATGAAAAGGATTCATAGGAAACAAGACCCTTCTGTCTCTTCTGATACAAGAATTACCAAGCAATCAATGAAATCAACATTGTAGGTCTAGAGCAAGCAAAGGAGATGGATCTTTGAAGAACATGAAGTTCAACTGAAGAATTTCTTATGACTGGATGTTGTGCTGCCAAAAATTCATATGCAAAACAGGCAGCATAGATAGTTTATTTGGGGATGGGGAGGCAGTTCTACAAATGACTATTCAATACAAGCTGAAGAAATTGCAAATTGCTAGATGGTAAGAGACTTGTCTGGGGAAGTATCCTCAAATGCTGGTTCTTGTACTCCTCTGTTGGCACGTGCCAGAGTGTATTATCAGAAAGAGAATCTGATATCAGAAGGAACTTCATTCAGGTCTGATATGGCTTGTTTTACATTCTTATATCTCATTTATTTTGATCACATCAAAGCTCATTTATCATGATGACAGAACTCAACTGTTCATGCCATCATTATCTCCCTTTCTGAGCACAACTATGTAAAGGGCAAGGACTAAAAAATTTAGTGAGCTTCCATTATGACTCAGTATGTTGCATGTAGCATGAGCACAGCCTAATTTAATATTTTTATACAAAGGAAAAATAGAGGTTCTTTTTGTAGTGACAAAAATTATCATTCATTAGTGAACAAAACTGCATCTAAACCAAAATTTATTTAGATTACAGCCAGACCACTCAGACATGTCGGTAGAATTGGAGACAGTCATTAATAAAGAAATAACAAGCAGAGTTCAAAATTCACTAATACAGTAACATGTAGATATTCAGAGGGGGATGCATAGGTGCACAGGGAATATCTATGCATATTACTGGTAGATTTGTGTTTACTGGTGGAGTGTGCACCTGTGGATTTCCAGGCTGATGAGCTGTTATACAGACACATCAGCTCAGAAGAAATGCCGCTGAAGTTTGCATACCTGCTTTCCAAATCAAACCAAATAATCTGAAAGTGGTCTGGTTTTCACACAAATTGCACTGCTTTGTTGAAGCTGTGTCTCAGTCCAGACTAAGTGGTACCCCAAAAAGCATGCACAAATCCTCCTGCTGGTGGTCACATGAATCATCATGCTAGATACAATCAATTTTTCTTTCTCACCTTACAAAAGCATTGTCCTCAGACTGATCTACAGAAGAACATAATTATGATATGTCACTGAAAGAAAGGCTCCGTTCATTTTCTACCACAGTAATATTTTCTTAAACCACAGACTTTTGATGATTTCAGAGTGTGCTGGGTTTTTCCTGGTGAGTAAAGCTGTGCTTACTGAATTTAGAACATAGTTCTGCTCAGTCTGAGCTGCAGATTCCCAAGCTGCATAGTTGTGGTTGGATAACTCCTCCGTGGGGCGTTTGGAGTTTCCTGAGTACGGAGGCAAAAAAGAATTAATCTGACTCCAGTGTTAAACTCATTTGCAGGACTCAGATTTCCTGTTCTGCAAACATAAAGGGTTTGCAAAGAGTGTGTAAGAGCTTCCAAGATGTATAGCTGTGTGAGTGCTAAAGATAGGGAGCCCCATTCTTCTCCCCAGCTTAGATTGCCAAAGCTCTGTGGATTTCAGCTGTATTATTACCAATTCAAATGTGTTCCAAGTCAGAGGAAAGTCAAGAACAATGTGTATTTATGAAAAAAGGCCAACTCTTGTTTGGCTGAAGTTCATAACCCGAAAAGAACCCAGTAATTCCACTATTCTTCAGCCTAAAAGTTGGCTACATTTTTCACTTTCAGCATCTGTTCTGTGGTGCAAGGCATTAATAGCATGGAGGTGGATATATTTACTGATTGTTTGTATTTTAATTTTCAAAGGCAGAGGAATGTTTTAATGTTAGATGAAGTTACAGTATGAAAAAAAATTCAAGTAAATCTAGAAACTAAAGCAGCACTTGAAAAGGGAAGGAAAATACCACGGCCAGGTCTATCTGAGCTGATAGCTAGAGAATAAACATGATTGTGTGTGCTGTAAGATTTTCTAAGCTAACTTAGTGGTTAAGAAAGATGCTGAGCTACAATTTTTGGGAACAAAGGAACATAGTACTGACCTAATTCCTCTCAATTGGCCAACAGTAAAGTTCCATGCACTTCCAGAGAGTAGAATTATGTCAAGTTCAGCACTTCTGAAAACCTCCAAAGAAATTTTTGTTTATAAATTTGACAGGTGTGGTTCAAACACTGTCGATGTGCATACCCTCCTTCATGCTGATCTACATGTTTTTAGGAGCAACACATGCAAGTGTGAAAGGACTGCTGGATTTTTGTACCCCAGGATAATTTGATGTTCTTTCAAAAATGGCTCAAGCTAATGCATTCTATATTGGCTCATGAATGCACACCTAAAAGCAGGAAAAGGATTTTAAGATCATTTCACACTGGCTACCATATAGTTCTTAGGTAGAAGCATAAAATTTTCAAAGCTAGATAAGACCAGGAAGTCCTTCCATTAATGCCATGTAGCTTTGCTATCACCCCAATCTATGACTGTTTCTGCAAAGCTGCTCATTGCTTTAGTCTTGGTTGTCTAGGATGCTCATCTCACTGTCATCTGCTACTGCAGATTTTCTGGAATTTAAAGTTAGCCCTTTGCTAGCATATCTGTGACTTGATTCCTGAATTTAAGAAAATCCACACCAAAAAGCTTCCATGTTTTGAAAGGCATATCTTCCTAAGAAATTTTGAGATAAAAGCTAATACAAACAAATACTTTAGTATCTTGTTAATGCTCTTGTTTCGTCAATTATCATCCTTTAAGAACTGGAAAAAGTTGCTATATTTACAAAACCTGCACTTCAAGGCCAGCTCCATCTGGAAAACTAGGATTCCCTATTGCAAGAGTAAAAGATAGTTTATGAAAAACAGAGGTAAGCAGGCAGGAGAGGATGAGGACAGAATGACTTTGATAAGTAGCAGTAAATGAAACTCAGAACTTCGAGTTAGTACTTCTGCAGGACACCTTTGCTGTGGTTGACTCCGTAAAAGAAATCAAAGGAGAGAGACACTTGCCTGTGTAATTTCCCAATTTAAACTGAACTACCTCTCTTTTTTTTCCCAGCTATAACTTTTCATTTTCATTGAACCCAGGGCTGTTATCAATTCAGGTCAGTATTGGGCAGCCAGCATGCGCTGTGCAAAGGCACAGGGAGAGAGGGTGCACATTTTAGGAAGATAAGAGGAGAGCTCACTGGAGAGTGCTCCACACACATAGAGGAGCTGTGCCAAACATCTCTGACAACCCTTGCAGCAGCCTGTGCCTGGCTCTGCAATTCATTCAGAAATGAGGTGGAAGGTAGCCAGCACAGCCAACTGCTCAGCTTCTCCTACACTGCAGAGCATGGTGAAGTTTCCAGAGGCACCAGCTCCTGCTGCAGCAGCAAATGAAAACAGTGTTTTATAAATCACCAATACAAATATTAGACTTCATAGGACAGTTGGCTGGGGATGGGGTATCTGATAATTAAAGCACAGGAGTAAAACAAAGCCTGACAATTTCAATATTGAGCTCTAAAACTCCTAGAATCTCACACTGGTTTCAAAAGGAAGGTTAGCTCAGTCAGTAGGGCTGTTAACCAAAAATACTATCAAAAAACTCAACCAACCAGTACCTTGGGGTTTTGCTAGCTGAAATTTGCAAACATTTCAATCATGAGATAGAAAACCAGTGTATGTATATAGGCCGTATATCATATTTTGTACAGACAGCATTCTTATTATTTTCATCAATTTTTAAGCTGCAAAAACAAACAAAACTTTTCATTAAAATAGGTTAAAAATATTGGAAAGAAGGGTTTTCACCAGAGTTTTCCCATTTTAAGGATCAGCCCTTTAGAGTATTGGTGTCCGACAGAGAATAAAAGGGAAGTGATTTTAAAAGAAGAGAATACGAAGCTGAAAAATAAGCAGACAGAACTAACTTATTTGGTCAGCTGACTCATACCAGAGCAATGCTTAAAACCTACGCAAAAGTCTGGAAAAGAAATAAGATTTTCTTCTATGGGATTTCCTTTTCCTTGGTCCTTGGAGAAAATCTGTCTATTTAACTATACAGCAACCAGCTCTCTCTGTTCCTCTTTAGAAGCTCTTGTGCTTAGCTCTGTTCTGTGGGAAACAGCTCCCTTTTATTTTTCACCTAGATGGTGATGACTCCCAGGATTTAAGATTCTGTGTGATGGAAAGAGGAGAAAAATATCACACAAGAAGCAAAATCACTTTCTGCAATTCCCTTCTGGAGGAAAACACATCAGACCCTTCTGGCACAGCCCTTTGTCAGAACCAGTTCCTGCAGTGTACTCTCTGGATGGCAATTACTGCAGCAGAGTAGTCAAGAAATGATTCCTTGGACTTAGACAACTGCCAGTGCTAATTAAATATTCCTTCAATATCCACATTTTTCACGCAGGTCTTGAGGATGTCTAAATGCATTATACGTACAAAAGGAAAGCCCAGAGAACACACACAACATCAAATACATTTTTAATCCTTATAAAAGCAGGACTGAAAACACTTCCTTTGTGAATGCATTTGTTTCAACACTCTTGATGGGCTGCTAGGTATTAGAGAAGCTGTTAGATACTCTGCAAGAACCTACCTTTGCCTGAACTTCCACATTATGCAGTCTTACAGCAGACTAGAACTGGAAACAAAAAATGGTAGGACCCCAGATGTCTGTGAAGGGATTGCACAGTTCAACTGCATGCTGACACAAGCTCAGAAGCTCAAATTTATTTAGACAGCAGACTTCTACTGATTTTTCAGGTGACTTAGACTCCATGGCATCATTAAAACTTATATATAAAGTAGATTAGCAAGTGTCCTCATGAATGTGTAATTCTGGGTGAAGGACTGTTGCAAATCCCAAGAATAGATGTGTCTACAGATTTTATTAGAACACTGATACATTTTTCATGTGTACTAGGCTTCTTTGCCTACTTGTCTGAGCCAACTCCCATATTACTAAGATTCTCCTTATTAATTTTCCATATTCTGTCTATAATATTTTTCTAGGAAAGGAGCATCTGGAAAAAGCCTAAACTAATATATAATTCATGCACATAAGCAATGGTTTTTTCTGTCATGTTTCTGTAGTCCCCAGCATGAAGAGACAACCAAATCAATAATTCCTGTGAGATTATCCAGAGGCATACGAGTCGTGCCATTTTCAGTAGGAAGACAAACCCAAAAAGCCACCTGAACTCTATGAGCCTGACCAAGCAGGCACTACATACACACAAATGAATCTGCATGTCCAAAGGCACACTGGAAGCAAACAGCAAGAGAAGAAGGCCAGCTAGGAAAACATCCCTCAGTAGCTCCATGGCATTGATTCATCTCAATAAATGAAATGTTTAATAAGCACTTTTGAAAAAGTTGGACAACTTAGATGAGCATAGGACAGCAGTAGTGGTCAGAATGCCTGGTTCATGTATCTAAGAGAGAAATACTAAAGAAGCAGGGTGACAACACCTGAGTTTAAGAGCCTCACACAACTCTCCTGTGGGTGGGATGTGTGGGTCCCTGTCCCACCAAGTGGGGACCACACCACATGAGACCTCATCTCCTCAGCTGCCACCTCTACCTCTGCAGGCATACTACTGCACTACTGCCGTTCCTCTCCTTCAGCTGAATCCTCACCCACCTGCTTCAAACCAAAACAAAAAGAGAAATTCAGACATGTTTAACAGTTGGGTTTTTTTTTTCCCTTTGTGGCTTTATGGGCTGTATTAGCCTCGACAGAACAAGTTTTCCAATACTGATGGGACTTGGAGCATCAATCCACCAGAGCTTAACCTTCTTCCAGAGGCAGCAGTCTGAAACAAAATCAGCCAAAACAGAGTCCAAATGCTATAAAAAAAAAGAGGGAGGTGGCTGTATTTTAGCATCGATAAAATGACTATATTTTACTCAAGTATCCACAAGATACTTCTGCTAGCCAGCATGGACAGGGGTTCAGTTATGCTTTTTGTTTTTCAAAGAAGATTCCTGGATTTCTATGAGAAAAATTATATTGTGTTAAAACTGAGAAAGAACCACTCTTTCCGAGTACGAGCTCTCTCCAGGAAAACATCACAGACAATACCGACACTTCAGCATATTTTCTCACTGCTGAAGAAGGCCAGCACACAGAAAGAGTTGGCCAATGCCTCTTTCACCTTTACCCAAAAGTATCCACAGCTGCACTGAGATTTTTGACATTTGCTGAACACAGGTTACAGTCTGTCTCCTCTCTGGCCTCTACACGGGGCAGTTTCACTGCTTTGCAATGCAGAGTAAAAGATAGAGGACACTGATACTATGCAAGCATGGCACACAAAAGGTTTAGGGAATTTCTTCAGACTTAACTCTTTATTTTGATTTCATTTGAGAGCCACCATTCACCACTAATTAAAGCAGCTCTTGAAATAAAACTGCTCTAGATAAACTTCCAGAAATGCAGGTTAAATTATTTTTCTGCCCCTTTCATCAAACCCCTTCTGAGCCCTCACTGTTAATTCAGACACTGGCAGGTAATGCTGTCTTTCAGTCCTGTTATGCAACTTGGCTTCCAACACATGCAAGAACTAACATGTTTCTCCAATAGATTTGCTTTCCCAGGCTCCTGCCTTCTCGGCAATGCGAGGTACTTTGTGTGGAGTCATCTCAATTTCCTTTGAAACCCCACTTTTCTAAATACTTAGATTTTTTCAGAGATAAGAAAAGTCAGTTGTGTATTTATCTTGAGCTATCAAACACACTAAAAAGAACCTGAGATTCCAGGCACCATGGCTAAATAATAAAAATACAGTCAGTCTTATGCAAACAAATCTGTATACATCAGCCGCCTCAAAATCTCACAGGGCAAAAAAATTGCTCCTGCCACAGAATCCCCTGAAAACAAACCAATTCTTGGTACACCTCTTCCCACTCTGAACCAGGCTTTGCTTTTAGTCCCTAAATATTGGACAATCCAAATCACAGTGTTTTAAGTCACCATCTTTTCTGGTGTTTCCACAAATATAAATACTGCAATTGTTCATTGTTCTGAATCTTGACAACCCCAAGCATAGGTTTATCTTTCAATCCTATCTTTAGATCTATAACTTTAGATCTATAACTGTACAGTTTCATATAGATTTAGATTTTTTCACAGATTTATATAGCTTTACTCCTTTCTAGAAAGGGCTATTTGATATAAATCATTAGGACAAAACATATCTCCTGTCTTTGGTTTCTTTTCCCCAGCTTGACTAATGCATCAAATTGCCTATATTTTAACAAGGAGCTGCTGTATATCTGAGAAATAAAATAGCACAATTTTTAGTAGAAGTTCACATTCTTCAGCTTGCCATCTTTTACCCATTTGAAGCAAATATTTTTTATCACCATGTGTCAATAAAAACTAAGAACCAATAAAACAGCCTAGCTTACATTGTGGGGCACTGTTAAACAGAAATACATTGTTGACATCCAGTTTCTTTCAGGCACAGTGAGTGTAATTCAGTAGAAGGCAAAAGAACCCCATTTACCAGCAATTACTTTTATCCATAAAATAAAATAATAATAAAAAACCTCCACAAACCAAAACAAAATTATGATTTTACTAAGATATCATTGAAAAACAAAGGTTTAAACCACAAACATTCCTTTAAGTGGAAACCTTCAAATCTGATTGTTGTTTATTAGTTGATTTCCCTCTTTTTTTGTGATTACCTGTTTGCTTTCACTGTTTTACATTCTAGGACAGCATCTTTTCTACAGAGACTAAAATCAGGCAATATTAAGAGCTTTTTGTGATTCTCAGGCAAGGTGTTTTTAAAGAAAAAAGCAACAGCTATTTTTGCTGGCTGACACAGTCTAGAGCCCAAAGACACGTTATTCCACCTTCAGAAAGGAAACAGCTGGATCACATGATGGTCATTAATTACTACAACCCCTGTCTCACCATCAGCTCCTTTGCCTGGAGATGAAGGACAATTCGAAGACCAGAGTGACTGAGCTCACTCTGCTTGCTATGGCTCCTGCAGCCTCTGTGAACTGATGCCAATCATCTCCAGACAACCTTTAACAACTATTCTTTCAGCGACCTTCTACACTTTCATTTACATCCTCAAAATAAAAATAAAAAAACAAACCAACAATCAGGAGAAGCCAAACCTAGGCAGATCAACCACATTTTCCTCATGCTCAGTCAATCACTCTTTCAGAGAAGCCCACCAGCCACATCAGAAGAGAGTAATTTTCTAAAGCAAAGGAACCAAACGAAGACAACTTCAAGGTGAAGAAAGGCAACTCTTCTACCCAGTACTTAGCAAAAGGCATTTCCAATGCTCTTCCACTTCAATGCTCTGTCTTACAACCCTCTCCAGACAGAGAGGCAGAGAGAGAGTCAGAGCAGAGCCCATTACATGAGACACAGCTCTCAAGAACACAATCATGGGATGAACAAGGTGCTGGCGTCAAAGCTTAAAAGAAACTTTGGAATAAGCAATCCAAAACCTTAAGAAAAACAGGAGCAAAACAAACCCTTGGAAATCTAACCCAGCAGCTGAAATAACCCTCCAGTGACATAGCTCTTCTTACCTTTGCCATCTGCGCCTGCACGCCATTTGCTTTGAGAGATGCTACTGCTTTCTGTGCTGCTGCGGGACTGTCAAAATCTACAAAACCATAACCTGAAAGATAAACAGATAAATACAGATTTTCAGTATTATCCATGTGTATGAGCACAGATAAAGATTTTATATTCATAAACAAGGAACATCTTTCCATTCTCTCACACTGTCTCATAACCTCCTATGGCAGACAACCAGCACTTATGGCAGAGGGACAGCGGAGCCACAAGCAGCACCTAGAAAGGCTGCAAGCATCTACTGTTGCAGAGAGCTGAAAACTTCTCTTATTCCCTTCAGTGCAGCCCCTTACATATTCCATTTCAAATGTATTTCACCTGTGTGCCTTCTTGTGGCTGGTCAGTGCTTGGCTCATTGCCCTCAATACCAGGCACCTGTCCCACACAGCTGTAGCCATGAGGGAGGAGGCTTCACCACAGCCCCACTCCCAGTTACCACCAGCTGTGTGCCTACAACAATCTCCCAGTAGCACTGCCACCACACCTCCATTTGTCATGTCTTTTCTCCTCAACATAGTGGGGTTTAAGGAAATGCAGGGACCTGAAGCTTCAAAGTGCCAGAAGGTATGCAGCAGAGGGGGAGTGTAGGCAGGTCTTTGTCTGTCCTAACAGATGAAAGGCCCCTGTCAGCACAAGGGCACACACACTCAGTGCTCTGGAGTCCTGCCCCGTCTCTTCTATAAAAGGAGGTAACATTATGGACCTTCCTGGAATACAAAGCTATAGCTTGCAATGGCTGTTTTCACAAGAAAGCACTCCTCCTCCTGTCCTTTAAAGCCATACAAAGATTAATCTTCAGAAGAGGAGGGCAACCAGTCTCTGTGGCAGGCTGGGGCCATGTGTGGAGGGGCAGGGAGAGCAGCCTTCCAGCAGGTGGGACCAGTTCAGGGAGAAATCTCAATATGTGCTCTACAGGCAACTGCTAGATAGCTCTAGAAAATGGTGAGATAGTGAAGTCTCAGCTTTGGTTAAACCACATCCCTTTCATCTCACTGCTCTCTCTCCTGGAACAAGGGACAAATCACTGCCAGGAATTGCTTTGGGGTATCATCTGAACAACAGCTTAGAGGTTAGATCTTAGGGATTGGCAAGGGATAATCATCTGCTTTTAAGTGGCTTTCTTACTCCCAGTATTTGCATCAGTTTAGTATATTAATCAGCCAGCCACTTCCTATCTTCTCTTCCTCCCTCTCAATTTTTTTCTTCCTTTAGCCAGCAACACTGGTGTGTTCAAGTAACATACCAGTTCAAGCAAGTATGTTAAGCCCCTACTGGATAGCAACAACTCTGAAAGTATTTTTATTTTCCTAAAGACAAAGGAGGGGTAAGAAGGCAAGGAATTGACTTTTCACAACTCTTAAAGCACTGAGCTCTCTCTGACCTTCAACAGCATTCAAATGCCTTCCTCATAAAGATTTCAACAGAATTAGGAAGAACTAATAATCTCACCAAGCACCTACTTAGGCAGCTGCATACATTTCACAATCCATCCAGGGAAAACCCCCACATCTTATTAAGCAATTACAGTGCAGGTAGGCATGTGCTGCTCAGACAAGCTGTGGCCAAGGGCCACATCTTTGGCATCTCCCTGGAAAGCCATATGGATGAAACGGAACCACCTGAAAGCTTTAATAATATTAGCACAAGCATATTTATAGCTTCTCTGCAGACATCTCCATTTACTAGGTCAACACACATCCTACAGGAGGCAACCACAGATATGATTTCCTGCTGTATCCATTTGTATTTCTTTTCCCAGCCTTCCTTCCTCCTCATGGTAGACATCATTGCCATCCACTCTGCACCAAATCTAGGTATAAGATTGTGTGCTTTTTATCACCTTGTCCCTCAAATTACAAACATCTCTATTATTATTTTGGTATGCATACGTTGCTCAATGCAGGGGTTAGTCCAATCATGAAAGAATTTTGTAGAATTTTGTGTACATGGATGTTTTTGTTTCTTGGCTTAAATCTCATCCACAAAGTTTTAAGAAAACTAAAAGAAATAGGAAAAAAGAAACAGACAAAATTATTAAAGAAACTGCTGACTTAAGGAGCGTGAAAAGCATTATTCTGTAGCAAAGTCAAGAACGGAACATTTCTTTTCTTTGCTTAGTTTTCTATTTTGGTTTGTTTGGTGGAGGGTTTCTTGTTGTGGGGAGGATTGGGGAGATTTTTTTTTATAGGGCATTACTACAGATTGAGGGACACTGTGATACAGACACTGACAGATTGAGGAACACTGTGATAGCAAATCTAATAAACACTAGAGTTTGATCAGCTTGGGGATGTGAGAAGTGTTTGACCTTCTCTGATTCCCTCATTTGATTTTCCCTTTTTACTGCAAGCCATTTTTAAATCAGCTTGTCCTACGTGGCATTTTCCTTTGCAGTGCTATCCAAGCTCTCTTCTCACTACATAGCAGCAGTAAAGCTGATGCTGCTTTGAACTAAAAAACATGCTACAAGAGAGCAAGAGTCCTCCCTGGATTTCTCCAATGCCTTTGCCCAGAAACTTCTGGGAGGAAGAAGGAGATACAATTAGATGCAACATCCAACTTCCTATATGAGAGATCTTGACAAGAAGCCAGAGCTGTCAAACGGGAAATCTGAAACATCTTGGGAGGTGATGGGATGGCTTGGATCAAACACTGAGAAAATTACTTTTTAGGACAGTGAGGTGGTCTTCTCAGGAAACTAAATTGTTTTTAGTTTCTCACCACTTCCATGCCCAACAATTAGGAGGTAAAAGTGCAAAAGTAATTTTAACATTGTCATTAAAAACAGATAATGGAGTTAGATTTCTATATTTAGCATCAGTGTACAGTGCAGGTTTCATGTATGAAGGAATAGAAAGGAAATTATTTTTAATCTGACTGTAGACAGCATAGTAATTATTCACATCTAGGTTTGTTTTGCTTGTAAATAAAAACCAGAATGTGTAAGAATATTCCAGTGTTTTATCACAGATATAAGGTATATCAAGCATAACAAATGATTGAAAATTGTTAATCTTCAATCAGTCCATAATATCTAAAACCATTAATATCTTCTAGAAATTTTTTCAATGGGCACAAGCGGGGTATATGACCGTATCAGAGATCCAGTGGAGTCTTGAGACAAAAAACCTCACATGTTTAGCTGCCCATTGTGCATTCTAGTATTACTACTCCCAGTCTCACTGCAAAGCTGTTTTTTCTCCCTTCCCTCAAGCTCATTTCCATTCCAAGTATCTTTTTCTAGCCCTCCCCCCTCATGACACATCTCTCCACCACACACAGAACATCAGGACAAAATCACTGCATGGCTGAAAACCCATCCAAGGAACATCAATCTGCTGCAAGGGAAGCCAAGTTCCCAGGCTGTTTCAGCATTCAAGTATCCTTACAAGAACCCTGCAATACTATATAACAGAAAACCAGGCATGATGCCTTTTTGTACGATTTCCGTTCTTCCACGTAGATGTTTATAGCCTATGTTAGTGACCTACCCTAACATATTTCATTTGTTTGTAATCTCACTTCATTTTTTGTGTCTCAGGCACTAACTTAACTACTGTTGGCTTTTCTTTTTGGGTTTTGGGTTTTTGTGTGTTGGGATTTTTTTTTTCTTTTTTAATTTACTTGTCTGGGTGGATGAAGTTCATCCCCCACAAAATCTAAAACTGGGTCTTGGAACATCCTCTCCAGTGCTCTCCAAAGTGTAAATGAGGCCCTAAACTCCCTGTGCCGAGAGCCATTCCCTCTTGTCCAGGCTGTGGCTGAAGTGGGTTGTGCTCCCTGCCAGCAGAACTGAGCTGCTGTGGCTGCCCCTGGCAGGTGCACTGTGGCTGGGTTTGGCTGTTCCAGCATCTATCCTTGCTCTGTTGCCTGGCTCCTCCTGGGAAAAGGTAGGAAAATAGTTGGAATCATCCCCTGGGATGAAATTTAGATCAGGGTCTGCCAATCAGACGCTGCTCCAAGAAAACACCCACATTTCTTCTTCCTCCTTTACAAACAAGCCCCATCAGACTGTCCCTCTGCTAGACCTAAATTCCACAGCTTTTTTTTTTTTTCTTTTCTTTCCCCTGCATTTTTATTGTGTGTTCACTGCCTTGTAAACATTCTGGTCAATGCATTATACATTTTTTCCCCCCAGTTTTTATGCAGAACATCCTGAGAAACAAACTCAGATTCTAAACCAGGACCTTCAGACTGTGCTCACAAGAATCCATCACCACCACAGGAAACCAAAACCAAAACTATTATCCCTTTTTTCCTGAAGCATCCTGACATTTTCCTTTAAAAACTCCAAACCCAAATAAGGAAAGCTGTGATGTCCCCTTCTGCTTTGAGAGATGGGAACTGAACTTATCACTAACACAAACCCCTCACATCAAGTGTACTTACACGGAGGGTGACTTTGGTATTCCAATGCTACAAGTCCTCAGGGATCCCGAGGTTATTTTTGTAGAATGGCATATTACAAGTTCCTACATGCAAGCACACACAAAGAAACCCAGGACAAGACTATCTAGAATAATTGTTAAACCTTTCCCTTAAGAAATACAATGCCTGTAATTTTGTATTGGCCTGATGCCATTAGGGCTAAACAATTAAATTTAAAAAATAAAATCTGTTTGTTTTTTTTTTTTTTTTAACCTGTGGGGGAAACAAAACAGCTAAGCATCAGCAAACTCAAGTTTATAGCTAGCTGCAATAAGTGCTACCCAAATACACTGGCAGACACTAAACATCTCCATCTCCTATAACCTAAATGGCTGGGGGCCTCCCGGTCTCAGTTTCTCAGTTTCATAATTAAGCTTGGCAGCAGGTTCAAATGAATTAAAACTGAATGTCACTATTTCCTCAACAAATCCCTCATCCTTGTTTTTTCTTACTTGTCAGGAGAAGACCAGCAGAACAGCAATTAGTGGTAAGCAGTGCAGTGAAAAAGAACCGAGTATACACTAATTAGGTCACTCGCCAAACACGTTCATTTCATTGGCAGATTTAATCAATGTTTGCCTGAAATGTCTTAAATCTCCTATGCTAATTTAAAGTTTTGTTATTGTTGTTACTTTAAACACAGATGGGATGCCTGGAGATTTTCAATTGCTTTCCACAAATCCATTTCAAAATAACAACCCCTCATATAGCATATCATCAAAATTTCGGCACAGGTTTTAGGAAATGGCCTCTAATTTTATGCCAACATTTTTGTGCCTGCAAATACCTACGGGTGCAATTTTGTGGATTTAAGTAATTGCAGGTGTGTAGAGCTCTTAGACATCAAACTGAATTGCCCTGATGGATCGGGTACTTAGGGGTAATGCCAAATAATTTAAGAGACTGCCTGCCACTTGAGGTTCCTGTAATTCTTATGAAGTGCTAGATGGTGGCACAGAGCAAAGGTGAGCTTCCACTGGTACACGTGGGCTTCACACTTCACCTCTGGGGAGCTCCGCTGGTGTAGTGACAGGAAGGAGAGCCTTGCTACCTTTTTGGGGCACTGAGGCAGCTCCTCAGTCACTGCTGAAAGCAGCCTTAGTTACTCAAATTTCATGGGAACAGCAGTTTCAGGGTGTCCTAGCAGCTTGGTCCCCCAATTAGTGCTTACAGCCAGCACACCAAGGTGCTTTTTTGCATGGAAGGCGCTCCATCGGCAGCCGTCATTGCTGTCACCATGGGAAAGGAAGCTGTCACGGCCACTGAACTCACCTGCAGCACACCAGCCTGCTCTGCCCTCCTTCCCGTCCTGACTGCACAGCCTCAGCTCCTCGCAGCAGCTCCATCCTTCCTGCTGGCGCTGCCCCCAGGACCGGCCCGCGGCCACCAATGGGTTTGCAAAGACAACATGCGGCCAAGGCACAGCTCGGCAGCCACCTGATCACCCAGGGTCAAAATAAAATGAACAAAAAATGCCAAAGAGCAGGAGAAGTGTGGTTTCCTAGAAGTGAGAAGTGGAGCACGCTGGTATGCTGCTGAGCTGGAGCTCTGCAAAGACAGGAACCTCTGGCAGGGGGCTGAGCAAGGAGAAGCCGTGACAAATGAGGGAAGGTAAGTCAGGGATGGTGAGCTCTGAGCCTGACTCTGACACAAGGCCAAACACCACATCTGACCCCTGACCAGGTGCTGCTTTGAATCACTTCAATTCAAGTCAAGAGAGTCAGTACTCTCTGTTTTCTGGCTCCTACACATCCATACCGAGACAAGAGATAGGAGACCTGACCCATCCAGCCAGGAGTCTGGGCACTAATTCAGCCAGTGTTCCTGGGTCACTTGTCTTGAAAGCACCTAAATACATTGATGGGGAGCTCACACAGACTGAGGAGCTCTTCTGGTTCCACTGGTGCCAACCAACTCACTTCATGAAAAGAGTTAATGGTTGGTTTCTGTAAGTTATTATCTTTTCTTGCTTCCTGACAGATGGAAAAGGCTGACTGTCCCAGGCAGCCCCCACTCCTGCCAGGCCCTCTGTACTAGGAACTGATGTGGGCGTTTAAGGGAAGTTGTGGCAAAGCAGAAACTCCAGCTCTGACATTTTCCCACCTTGGAGAGCTTGACCAGGTCATGACTACTCCTTTTGGCAGCACAGGATGTGTAAATTTTGCATAATATTACATGGTGGAGAAACTTTTAAAAGATGAACACAGATTTGTAATTACAATTCCATTATACCTAAACCTTCTTCCTAGGTCTGATGTACAAGACCATTTGGAACTGTGCTTGCCACCAGCATACAATGCCTTTTTTAATGTAGAAAAAGTTCCCAGTCCTTGTTTCAGACCATCTAGAATCCAATATATCGGGTCTGAAATCCAGAACAGAGAAGACTGAGCATATCATACAGGTTGGGTCTTCAAGGTGTGTAGAGGTTGTTTCAACAGAAAGGAGGATAAAGTAGTTTCAAGACAATGCTTGCTTTTTTCATCAGTGTTTCTGCTAATGTTACTTAGAGACTGGAAATTAAAAACCACCCCCAACAGGAAATGTGATGGGGGAGAGGAATACCAACCTAGGGAAGAGGCAGCAGTCAAAATTACTTGATGAATTAAGAAACCATGAAATAGAATCTATTTATCATAAATACCTTATTTTAACTTTATGATATCACCTCTACATATCTGTACATATATATGCATACATTTGAAGACACAAGCATGAAGTTTTGACACAAACACTAGTATAAATATACAGCTAAGCAAATATGTAATTATCAAAGAGATGTTTTTCCTTCATACTTAGAAGAAACCACTAGGATTTCACAAAAGCCTAAGTTAATTTGAGTTTTAAAGTTCACTTTTGCCCAGCACTTATTTAGAGTGTCTCTTAAAAGGCAATATTCATTCTGACAATCAGGTAGTCTGCAAAAGAAGTGATTATCTAGTAATTTACTATCCAATTTTCAGACATTGTTTTATGCTCAGATAAAGAATCAAATAAAAGTTTTATAAGCCTTGGAAAATTAGAATTAGCAAGCAAAGAGGTTGAATCACCCTTGAACACAAAATTACTGAAAACAGCTTTTTCTTTCATTGTTCAAATTGTGCTAAAATATTCCTACAGCTTCAAACGCTCAGAGTAATAGTAAAATAGTCTACATCATTACTATTTTTAAATCTCTACTTTATAAAAATGTCCTCAGTGGCTAGAAAGTGGTGAATCATCACCTTTTAATTAAAACAGCTAATATATAGTTAGAAAAATAATTGGAAATGAAGACTCTTAAATGCAAGAAAGAAAAGATAGTCCCTTCATTTCAGATCACTCCCAGGAGATGCACCTACATTGTTAAGTATGCATATATAGCTGATTTTTTTTTTTTTGTTTGCTTTAGCTTGATATGGAAATACAGCACAAAACTGTCACTTTGATTATGTTTCTGCAGTGATTTCTTTTGCCTCTTGCATTATTTGAATCCCCTTTATAACAGGAGAACTGGAGAAAACCAGCACTAACAAACAGAATTTTTAGAGATCTCTTTGCAAACACATTCTTAATTTAAACATTCAATTACTTTGATTTAAGCAGAGTGCATATGAATACAGGTTATTACTAATTGCATTGAGTAACTAATGATAATATGTTAATGCAAAACTGAAGTATGGAACTCATGATGACCTTTTAATGTATTTTAAACTGCTTCTCAATGATTTTTGTCAATCTCCAATAAGTAAAGGAAACAGAACAAAGACACCTACAAAATTTTGCTATGTGGGAAAGGAGTACTTATACAACAAGTAAATAACTATATGTATATGCATATTCATGTCTATTTTTCTGGAACTTCATGCTTCCAAAACCTTAGTCTCTGAAGGAATAGAAGCAGACTCAAAACTGACAAAAGCTCTTTGTGAAAGATGGTTGCAATAACAACTGTGAGGGGGAGAGGCATAAGAAGTTATGAATTTAGCAAATACACCTATCCAGAAAACAGTATTGCACTTGAGTACCCTCTCTCAATTTACACTGCATTCCTAGCAATTCAGAACCCCAAAGACTGGCAAACTGAAGAAAATCCTAGAAAGAGCACAAACATAGCCATAAAAATCCAAATTTTGCAAATGGCAGAACACCATTTATTTATCCCTAATAATATGATAAATATTTGGGGCCTTAAAAGTGAACCTACGTGTGAGTGAATACTTAGGGGTAACCCTAATTGCAGCACGTCACCAGCACAAACAGAGAGACCTAAGACTTTGTGAGGACCTGTCAAAGAACAAAAATCTTGGTGAAAATAAACTGAGAGGAAGTTGAGAAATATTTCCTGGTATTTGCTAACAGCGCGAACTTGGATTAATCACACAAAACCAATGATGGAAAATTCATTGCTCAAGTTACTAAATATGGACTGAGTAAAGAAAAAACATTGTAAATCTTGCAGTGTCAGAAGGACAAGAGATAAACACACTTTCCCATCTTTAACTTTCGAAGTAAATCTCTCTGCAAGTCCCATTGATTCACTGTCAAAATTCAAGATGAAGATTAACCCTACTTTTAAATACAGGGATAGCTCACATCTACAATTGCCATATAAACCTATGTATGATCCAACATTACAGTTATTTGCTACCATAACTTTTTTATCAATGTATTAGTTGTATAATGTAATCATTAAGATTATTTTCACTAGATTTCTGTAGCATGAGACAGTCATTGTGGCTCTGCAGCTGAGCTAAATTTCACACTTGAAGAAGTGATTGAAGAAAGCAGAATGTTCTCCCAAAAGCAAGTACTGCAAGAGGAGTGCTTAGTTACATATTTACATAAAAGGGAGGGGAGGATACAATAGCTGTTTCTTTCCTCGACTGGAGAAACGCTCAGTGCCTCACAAGTGATAATATTTTGCAATACTGAGAAAAATAACCAGAATTTGCAGTTTCAGATTTAGATCACCTGCTTCGAGATCCAGAGTTACGGTATCAATTAATAGCTTCCCTGAAGAACTTGAAAGGAACCCTTACACCCAAGACTGAAAAAGGGTTCACTTTTTAAACCAGTATTTTTCATATTCACTTCCCTCTGATTCCAGCGACGTCCAGATGCTGAAGTTTCAAAATACCACAAGAAAGACTATTTTCTCTGTATTTCCAGACAGCAGGAAACACTGACACTCTCATGAGAAAGTCTGCTCTTCTGAAGTTTCATGCTCAGTTATGCAGACTCCAGAGCTTTACTTAGCTTGGATAATGTTTGGGTAAGATATGAAACCAAATCTCTTGAGATTTGTCCATCACTTATTTTAGACCTGAGCGACTTGAGTAAAAAACCTGGTGTAGAGAAACAGTTTAGAAAAAAATCACTCAGCCATTACTTCTGAAAGCTCCCAGTGCCTGTGTAAGACAACTGATTTTCTTTTCTAAATACTGGACCTCAGTTTACCCAAAGCTAAGCAAGTTACCCACAGCTGTTCACCAGAAAGGCACATAACCTAAGAAACTGTGAGACTAATTCCAGCTCCCGTGGACTTGTTAGAAATGAACATTAATACTGTCTTGCATCTCTCAGGGTTGGAATCTGGCATGGCGTTCCAGCAGGCATTCATGGACAGACAAAACAGAATCCGTGGGTGCTTTACTCCAGCGCACCACACCCATGGAAGACAGCAGTGAAATATTGGGAGGGGGGAAATTAAATCGCTCAGCAGCCAGCACTCATTTTAAACAGTGATACTATTCTAGGAGGCAAAGTAGGATGTTGTGTATCACCCAGGGATCTTTGGCAGAAATGAAATATTCCATTCTCTCCCTCCCAATGTCGGATTGCTCAGCAACCTTAACATTAAGTAACTGCAAATCCTTGCAAGTACAAAGAAACAATCTGACAAGAGAGGATGCACTTGGTGATCACACTGTGATTACTGTACTTTATTAAAAATAATTTTCTTTTCAATATGTTTTGACAAGAAAATAGAAAGCATCTTGTGCAGGCTTCAGGAAATATGAAAATAACCCAAGGTGATGAACATGCTATTATCCAGTCTGTTCCAGAGGGAGGATGCTCAAGTACTGAAATGGTTTTCATTTCAAATACACATTCATTTTCAAGACACTGCACTTGAAAAATTGGACTGTATATTTGTCATACAGTAAGCAGTGATAAAGAGCACAGCAATTTATGTTCTTTATGCAAACCACTTGTAATTCAGCAAACAACTGTAGTTTCTAAAAGACAGCAAAGTGATAACATTTTCCCAGGAAAGTGAAAATTTTTTTTTCCTGCCAGTTGGCCAATTCTGGCATGCCAACCTTTGCTGATAAACATTTTGGGTAACATGCAAAGAAATCCTATTCTAACCCATCAACACTCATGATGTCTTGGAGCTTTAGGCAGAGATGAGCAATACCTTCTGAAAATTTCATATTTCTAAGAAAAGGATCCTGATACCACCACCACCATCACGCTAAAATACTGATGACCTTTGAGCAAGAGGTCAACTCATCGTGCTTTCAAGAATGACTGGTGGTAACAACCAGCATTCCACCTGTGCTATGGAGGAGAAGCACAGCAGAGATGGGTAGTACAGAGCAGGATAAGCCACAACACACAGGTGAGAACAAAATCCATGTAAAGGACACAATGTACATTTATTACCCAGTGATTTTGGACTTAGACAGTATTTCAGACAATCAGAATGTAAGCAACCTTATAGCTTTATAGTTACATTGCCCAGGGTGTTCTTTTTTCTTTTGTGGTTAAATAACAGTTGCACCTTCTGAGCCTTTTTTCATGTATCTACCACATTTATCTGTAGCCTGAAGTTCAAAAATGCTATCATTATGGTAGCCAGAAATGGCTATTAGTTTTCCAGGCTGAGACAAAATAGGGGGAAAAAAACCCAAAAACCAACGAAAAAGAATGGAGAAGAAATCAACTCGTAAAATCTCTTTTCAAGATCTCTAATCCATTTTCTTCAGATTTGAGATAGTTCTGCAACATAGGTAAGTGGAAGACACAGATAACGTGAGTAAAGTGCAGACTTTTAATCAAATCTGAATTTTGAACTAGTAGAAGTTTCCTATCACTATAAATCACATATCTCTAATACATGAAAAAGAATCAAGTAAATAATATAACATTTGAATCTGAAGCAAACACCTTCCTTCCCATCTTTAATTTAAGGCAGCTCTTCAGGGTTGGCTTGCTGTAACATTCCCCACTGGCACAGAACAGGGGGGTCACACACCACAAAGGTCTGATGAAGGTGCTCACTGAAGCCCACGCTGAAGCCACCTGGATGATGACTGTGAGGCATCAGGAGGTCCAACCAGCAGGAGGACAGTCCCCTGTGTACCAAGGCCAATGTGTAAGAAGCCTCTTGCACACTGAAATTCATGGCTACAACTAGCCTTCACAGAGCTTGTAGGGAAAAAAGGCACAAATATGGGAATGGAAGGGACATTCTGGATCTTTCTGGAATGTGGGAGATGAAAACCCAACCTTATATGACCACATGGGGTTACATCAGTGACTTACATAGTTCTTTTAATATTACCCTTTACTTACTGGAAGGATCTCACCTGATACATCCTTGTACCATATATATTGCCTTCACAACTGTGCCCATTTTTCACTTGGGCACTTACAAAATCATCTGAAACCTTCCCTAAAAATAACCTTCCAACTTTACATTCAGGATTTCTTCTATTACTTGCTAAGTAAATGATTTTACTATTGGATTTTTTTCTCTGTTTCTCAAAATCCAGTCGTCAGGATCATCTAATTACCTTTCCATGTAATTGCCTAATGTTTCCCAACTTTGTGTGACAAGCAGATATTGAGGGAGCTTTGGCAGCAATATCATTGAAGAATAAATGAGAAATCTCCTACATGGCTTAGAAAGAGGGCATGGGTGGGCATTGCTGATGGTGGTGATTACTGTGCCCTCTCCTGCGTTCAGATCATAAGAATATCAGCAAGGACTATGTACAGTAGCTTTTCCTAAATGCTCATAAAGCTGAGGAACATAAAGCTGTTAAGTTCAGGGTCTCCAGAGACCCTTAAGGATTTAACTAAGAAGCAAACTCATTGATATATATTGCCAGTGAAAGGCCAAATATACAATGAGAAGAACTTTCACAACATTAACCCAGTTTAAGGTATGAATTTCAATTTTTATTTAAAAATAAAAGGTAAATGTGGGGAAGGGAGATATGCTAAAATGCTATTTTTAAAAATGAAAGTGAGGACAAGCCAGATATAATCATGTTCTGTTATTAATGAGGGATATTTTATTATTAAAAATATCACCATTTTTATAAATTATGCAGAGAATTACTCAGATGCCCAGGTCTCTAATAGTTTGCAGAGAGTGGTGGTGCATCAGTGTAGTATAACAAGTAAACAAAAATGAAAGAGGAAGCAGCAAGGAGTTTTTTTGGGACACACAAACCCAGCAAACGTGTTTTGCCTAGGAAGCCAAAACGCAGAAAAAGAGAAAAAGACATTTGAAATGCTCAACAGGACCCTCATATACCACATCAAAGAAATAAAGAAAGAGTGCAAAATCTCCCCACAGTTTTGTGTGTGTGTAAGCACTTGGTCAGTCTCTCAGCTTTGGTGTGCTGTGACAGAGAATAGACACAGCACTGCAGCGCATCTCTCACGCAGACGCCAAATTCATGTTGGTGTTGTCAATGCAGAGATATGTAAATGTTTTGAGCCTGAATGTCTGCTTCCTGTCAACAGCAAGAATTAGCCAGACAAATATCCGGCAGGCACGGCTGTGCTTTCCTAAGAGTGTAAATGTTGTACTACAAAATTTGCTGCTTGCTTTATCACTGGCCTGTGGCTCTCAAAGCAGTTTTTGTGACCAAATGCAAAGGAAAGTACCTTCCCACACCACAACCAGACCCTGAAAGCAGGGAGGGGTGTGTATGGAGGAAGATGATGAAGTACTAGCTGGCTGAAAAAATAAACACAGAGTTACTCAGTGCCCATGACCAAAAGGGTGCCCACAAAAGGAACCGTATCTCATTTCCACTACACAGAGATGGCAGCCTTGGCAACAACTTGCTACTCTACCCCTACACCTTCCTAGACACCACTTTGTATTTCTGGGACAGACCTGGGCTCTTTCTTCCAGAGGTGACACAGGCAGGTGGTGCATCACTCAGAAGATGGCACATCCACGTATTTCTGTGTATAATGTAATTCAAAGATCCTGCACTGGGTATTTCTATTACATTGAGTGATATCGTGTCATATGACCCTGAGAGCAGGTTTATTTTTCACTGGTTAAGGGTAAAGGTAGGGGTTAATATGGAGCTGAGGTGTAAATTCCCTCACATGCCAGGCTTGGAACTTCTGACAGAAATGGAAATTGCCATTCTCATCTGTTCATGGGGTGCAACAGTTTCACCCTCCCTAGTTGCCTCTCCTGGACTAGAGGACAACATGAGGTTCCAGCAACAGACAGGGAAGCCATTTGGAAAGAGAAAACCTCCCTAGTCTTCCAGAAGTCATACCATTCTGTCATTTCATTATATTACTTATTTTTTATTTTTTCTTCCCAGATGGTTGGGACAAAAATCGCACATGAAAAAGAAGCAGCCTTTCCTTGCCTTGCAAGCAGATGGAGCAGATGAAGGTTCTCATGCAAAGCATGATGGTGTGACACAATGGGAAAAAGACTACAGTACTAGACAGCCTTTCCCTCCCTTAGTCTACACTACATCTAATTAGGATCTAATTAGGATGCCCATTTTACCTTCCTATCACGGATTTTGTCACTTAGGAAATCTGCATTTATTGCACCAAGGCACTGTTGTCCTGGATAACGAAACCTAAAATTTTTTAATAAAAGAAAAAAAAAAAGTCCAGCAAATCACATGATTCCAATCCTAATTCACAATTCACATATGTGGCACAAGTGCATTACACTTGTTTAATGGGCAACCAACAGTGTAAAGCTCCCCTCAGGAAAGTCAACATTTTAGTGTACGCTAGGAAAATTAAGAAAAAGCCATCTTCCAACCAAAAAATAAACTCCATATTTAATAGCCTAAAATGAAGCCACTCAAGACTAAACATCTGGGCTTTTTGGATATTATCCCAGATGCTGCATGTAGCACTGAAGCTCTTCATCATGGTATCCTCTTAAGAATTTGAGTAAGATCATTCCCCCAGTATATGTTCTCTGCAGAACATTACAAAAACATGCATGCATGTTGCAATAAGATCTCTTTGCTATGTGTGTGGAGATTATACAGAAACACAGCACTTTCACAGCACAAGATTTCTTTGGGTTCACCAGCACTTCACATAATACTAATCACCTATCTGCAGCAGCAGCAACAGCAACCACCCATGTGGACCACAAAACCAGTTAGAGAGGGATTATTAGAAACACTCAAATAAACCAGCAGTGTTTCTCTAACTTCCACTGGAGGTCAGTGGGATTTTTTGTTCCTGAAATGCAAGAGGCAGATCCACAGTGCATCCACCAGCACCCATCAGAGACCTCCCCACCAGTGTTGAGCAAAGCAGTACTGCCTACTTGGCAAAGAGCTGTGCCTGAACAATGTGGTCCTCCCAGAATATTTAGGACTGTTTCTCATCAAGTATAAAAAGAACTAGCAGAGCACCACTGTGTCACTGGTTTCAGTACTAGTTTGGACAGGTCTACTCAGTACAGCGCTGTGCTTTTGAAAACCCCAGTTCCTGAGCAACTTGTTTTGAGATCTCCGCTGGTCTCATCTTGCAGGCCATACCAGCTGTGCTGAGATGCAGCCTGGATTTACTGGGACTGCTGCACAAAGTTCTGTAGCTGGTTCTGTGCAGAAGGTCAGACTGATCAGTGAATACATTTAAGCTCTGCAAACTTCTGAGAAAGAGTGTGTGGAACCTGGCCACTGGAAAGCAACTGAACCAGCACAACATTTCACAGGCCAGAGGCACACAGATTATAACTGTAGCCAAACTACACACTGTGAAAGAGCCACACAAAAGACAAAAGTATTGGATAAGGCTGAAACAGAATTAGCCTTAATAGACAGTGCCTCCCTAGAGCTTTTATGCTCACAGCCAAGCAAAACGGTTCTGCACAGGAAGACAAGAACTGCAGACTTCTGGCATGGGTCTTGAGACATAAACAGTATGAGAGACTTGTTCCCATAGTGGAAGAAAGAGGTGAAGCAGACCCCCCTGAAACAAACAATTCCCGGCCATCATACCATCCAAACAAGCACAAATAAAATTGTTTCATTTGAGCTTTTGCTTGATTTTCAAATATATAGAGTAGAAAATAATATTTTTAAGAGTTGCTAGATTTTTTTGTTTTATTGGCCTTCCTCTACTTCCTCTAGCAAATCACACACAACCACATTCTCCCTTTTCTTGGAAGTAGGAAGCTCTGTTGTAGACTCTCTTTTTGTTTCTTTTTTCCCACATAGCTTTGTCCATTTTTTTCAAGTCCTGAGATGATCACTCCTATTCTTCATTTTCCTCCTCTCCCTACTCCTCTAAGGTGATTTAAAAAGCAAAAGACTCACGCATAAGCTAGGAAGATGGCTTGATTAATGACTTTTCCACTCCTGTAAGTAATTTCAAAAGAATCATTCTACCCAGGGATGACAACAGGGAAGATGTTTCCATAAACCCCAGAATGCTTCCTGCAAACACATATGCATTCCAATGCAGGCAAGGAGAGAATGAAGAACTCATGCTCTAACAATGCAATTCTTTTCCTTTTCTGTTTGCTTTTTCTCCCCATACTTCCCATGTTTTTCCCATACTTTCCATGTCTTTATCTTTCCCTTATTGTGTTTTATGTATTTTTGTCATTTTCTTCCATCATCTCTTTTTTCCTAGCATGTTTTTCTAGCTTCTTCATCCTCCAATTTCCCTTGTCTACTAATTTCAGCAATTAAGATGGAAACAGTAGTTCTCAAAAAACCCAAAAAACCCCCAACAAAACAAAACAAAACAAAAACAAAAACAAAAGGGAAAAAAACCCCTCAGCTTTTAAAGTTGAAACAAGAAAACTGGACTTTGAAAAAAGGTGAAAAGTAAGGACAAAGGTCTGTTTTAAAATAATAGTACACTAAAGGAAGCAATTAGGGGAAAAAGTAAAGTGAAAAACTAACCCAAGTTTTCACTTGGAATTCAAGTTTTCTTTCAAGTTAAAAAAAAAAAAAAAGTTCTTGTCCAATATGTTTCTGTACTCACCGATTTTATCCATAATGGGGAGTAGACTTGCCAAAATATCATGAGAGTCTTACTAGTAATGAGACTTTTAGACAGAGAAAATGCCAGAGTTTCTAGATAAATCAGAAACAGAAAGTACTAAGTATTTAAATGGAAAATTTCTCTCATGAAGGAGTGCAGCCCTGTATCTCAAACAAAACCAGGCCCACAAATTGCTGTACTTACATTTTTAATAGTCTGCAGACTGTTAGTCGACTTTCTCAGATTCAGTCTAGCTGCCTCAGGAGGGGTTTTGTTATCCACACCCTACAATGTGCAGGACAGTTTGGTCCTAGATGAAAGGCAAAGGCCACAGAACAGAGAAGCCAAAACCTTCTCTTGATGGATGCTGCAGCTTGACATTGCAGCATCTTTCTAGTGCAGTTTGAGAAAGCCAGTACTATGCTGCTGTCACAGCTTTTGCTTGCCTGCTGCAGGGATTCCCTGCTGCAACTTGCTTCACAGACACTTGCTTCTGTCTTAGAAACACAGCTAGAAAACATTCAATTTGAACATGGGGCCTTGGAAAGTTTCTGAACACACTTTATATAACTACCTTTTTATCAAAGGAATGTGTATAAGAAGATAATTATTTTCCTTCTCAAAGTATGGCTGCTACAGGAGAAAACTTGTTCACCAAAGGACAAGTCAGAAGCTCAGCTTCTGAACCTCAATTGTGCCCAGCTTCAAGTCATGTTGACTGATTTAGGAGACAGGAGCACCACATTCTTCATGTGTCAGAGCAAATGGAGAGCAGCTCCCTTGCAGGGCATTTCAGAGCCCCAAAGGTAAATTCATTTTCTGAACCATCTCTGAAGGATCTTCTCTCTGCAGGGTTCATACAGATTGTAAGAATTCCAGCTTTTAAGCTGAGAGTTTTGCATTTGTTTCTAAAACTGGGCAGGGCGGACATTTCCCTCTGCAAGTGTCACTATTCAGCCTTTATCCAGCTTCCAGTGTGGGGCAAGATCTTGCCAGCTCATGGTATGTGCCAAAGGGAGAAGAAAGGAAGGGAAAGGAGGGTGAGACTCTCATGCTGGGATTGCACACAGAGGAAGGGACAGGGTGGTGAGGCACTCATGCGAGACACAGCATAGGTGGATAAGGAAACAAAAAAAAAATTCAGGGATACATGCACATTGGATTTTAGTTCTAATAAATAAAAACTAGGGCAATGCACCCATTTTTATCACAAGGCTTCACTAATGAGAACACTGCTAATGAGAACACAGTATGGACAAAAGCTTCTCTCAAAGCTTTTTCATTCAACACCAAACACTTCCCAGTCAAAATCCAGAAAGACTTCCTAATAGGGATTAGCTCATTTTCATTGTGAGCCAGAGGCTCAAATGGAACAAAAATACCAAGTGTTTGGTCAGGAAAAGTCATTTGGGCCAAATATTGTTCTCATTTGTTCTTGGTCTCTCTTTCCCTCCCCTCTCTGTTCCCTAACAGTGATGATGAAGGGTACGACTGTCACCACTACTTCTTCCTGTTAGCACATAGGAGAGACTCCAGCAAAAGGCTCTTGCTCGATTCCATTCATTGCAGCTGGGTCATGCAGACAAACCACAGCGAGCTGGTACAATGAAAAGCAAGTTTTAGCTGGAAAACATGATTTTTTTTTTCTCTTTTGCCTCGAATTGTTCTGCTCTCTTATATAATTTTAAAGCAATGTGCTAGTATGTGTATTTTTAAGGAGCCGAATAAACTAAACCAACAAATCCTTTCTTCTTGATTTTTTTTTCCTTACAAAGTAGGCAGAGCACACAAGCATCCATATTATTATATGTATGCATAACTTTTAAGTAAAAATAAGAGGTCAAGTTTGGTGTGATTTACTACACTGACAACATACCCACACCAAGTATGCAGCACCCTAATAAATCCTGAAGTGCTCCCTTAAATTTGCATAATACGTATGCACTATCACTCAAACCCGAATGTGGATTGATACAGTCATCTCAAGGAACAAACAACTCACTGCATAGGCACAGACTAAAATAATAATCATTCTCTGATTATGGCTGATGCCCAAAAGATTAGCCAGCTAGTAGAGACAACTATCGACCAAGCTGGCTCAATTTAATAAGCATTTCATTCACCCTCAAGAAGATTCTCTTTGAAATAAAAAAAGAAAAAAAACAAGATTGTGGTGGGTTTTTGCTTAACTGAAAGTGGAAAAATGCATTACAGACTTCAGGTACGTCTGCTGAAGTTCATCATTACCATGGGAGATCAAAGCCTTTTTCTTAATCTCTTCTTAACTAAAACAATTTAAGCCCATTTTCATTGTTACTTCCCCAGGCTGTACCTTTCAAGGACAGTTCCACTGTTTTTAATCTAAAATACAATAACTCGTTTCATACACAGCACACATAAATTTCCAAATCTCCCCGTGCCAGGCAAGGGCAGTAAATTGAGAAAAGGACGAGGACAGCAACTTCAGCTGTGCAAAGCCTATTTCCTAGCAGGGGATCAATAACAGCTGACTGCATTACGGTCAGAGAAACTGGCAGCTGCTTTGCTGCTGGAGGTCACCACTGCCCTCCGTGCAACTGAGCCTGATGAGGTACATGCCCAGGGTAGAAAGGTGCAGAGAGCCCTCAAAGAGCTCCAAACAAGCCAGCCTGGCTGCTGGAAGCAATAGAGCTGCAGGAGCCAGGGAAAATGGTCAGTGCAGACCCAGGTTAGCACAGCAAGTGCCTCACAAATATCTTCGCTTCTTCCACAGCTTAAATAGGAATATTTTTAATTCTTTTGGCCTCACACATCACGGCTTTACCGGCTACCTCCATCTCCCTAACAAAAATAATAATGCTAAAAAAATGTTAAAGCACAGGTCTTATGAGGAGCAGCTGAAGAAGTTGGGCTTTTTTAGCCTGGAGAATAGGGGGAGGCTCAGGAAAGATATTACTGTCTACAACTAGCTGAAAGGAAGTTATAGGGAGGTGAAGGTTGGTGTCTCTACCCACATAACAAGAGATAGGACAAGAGAAAATGGCCTCAAGTTGTGCCAGGGGAAGTTTAGATTGGTTACTAGGAAAATTTTCTTCACTGAAAGAGCTGTCAGGCATTGGAACAGGCTGCCCAGAGAAGTGGCTGTCTCCACCCCTGGAGGTATTTAAAAGATGTGTAGATGTGGCACCTGGGGATATGGTTTAGTGATGGACTCAAAAGTGCTGGGTTAATGGTTGGATTCAATGATCTTAAAGGCCTTTTCCAAACGAAATGATTCTATGGCTCTATCTCAGTTTTGTCTTTGCAGGGGTTACTCTTTCCTCTCAGAAAGGAAGGATGAGTTGGTCCAGCTCACAGAGCTACAACTAAAAGAGTGAAATGAAAGACAGAGTTCTCACTGATTGTCCGAGATCACCAAAGAGGGAATGTTACTTTACTTTATCTCCCTTTCTGTTTTTCAGTTGAACTTCTTATTCCCTTTATTACACCAATGCTGAGGTCTGCGGACCTTCCTGTAACTTAACCTCTTGCTGCCGCAATTTCTTTTTCTGTAAAATGGGAGTAATACATTTATATTCACCTTCTGGCAACTAGATTAACTAATCCAATTAACCAGTTATCACTCATTTGTAAAGAACTCAAGCTCCTCAGAAGCAAAGCATTACAGTAACACAATTTTTTATTGTTATTGTTGTAAAAATAATCAAAATTCAGAGGGAAAGGGAAGATGCCAGCTGGCAGATTGAATATCCAGTCTCACTCATTGGCAGCAGGACCATTGCTGATTATGCAAACTTGTACTTCCAGTCTTCAACTGGTTAAGGAGCTGTTGTCAGCTTATTACACAGAAAGCTCCTTGTGGCTCAAAATACTGTCTGATCAGCTTCTTTTCATGAATCCAGGATTCCCAAAAGCAGAAGTCCTTAAGCATGTGCTTAGTGTAAAACCACTATTTAGATGCTCTGGTTAATCAGACTCACACAATAAAAAACCTGCTCAACGCAAGAAAATAAGGTTTTTTTCTTCACAAATATACATACATACTAAAGTATCCATTGCCAAAATTTCTCTTAATAAAACTCATCTCCAAACCTTGCATTTGCATAAAGTTTGTTTCAGCTAAGTATATGCATATATATACACACAAACATATATAACAGGTATCATACATATTTCATTTAAATCAATCTTTTCCTTGGGGCTTGGGTCTTGGTGTTACAGAAAGATTGTAAGACTCTACTAGGCTTTCACTCACTCCTGTTCAAGATATCTGAATTACCCAGGTCTAAGAGATATATTCCAATTTAAAAGGGCCTTTCTAGCTGTCTAAGAAAAGTTACGTGGTCAGGGACACAGGAAGATGGATGCATGGCACAGAACACACCAAGGTAGCAGACTCTATACTGAAAGCATGGACTCTTGTTGAAAGCTGAAAAGTAACAGGATCTGTGAGGATGTACAACAAGTTTGAAACAGAAGTTTGGAACATTTGGAGCATGGCTGCATCAGCAAAAAGGTTAAAAAAAAAAAGTTATGAGAAGAGTCAACAAACAGAATCTCCTCCTGGAGTAATTACTCTTCCTGGATTAAGCAACAGTTAATAATGAGAAGCAGCTAGCCACTGAAAAATGAAAATAAAGACACAATTTAGTTGAAGAGAGAAGATGGTTGCCACACACAGGAAGATAATTAGGATTAATTAGGACTTCTAAAAGAAGATTTCTTATCTTGAAGGAACTGATTATTAGCAACTGATTGCTCCAAGGTAGGTTTCAAAACATGTGAAAATAACAATTATAGAATGTTACTAGCAAGAAGATGACTAGGATGATGAGATCAAAGATTAAATCTTCAGGTTTTTTATTGGCAAATTCCCACAAAAGAGAATGGGAAAATGAGAAACTTCAGCATAATGGAGATACTGACAACCGAGTAGACAAAACTACAGGCCAGTCAGACACTGATAACCATTGCCTACTCAGTAGAAAACCAAGTTGATCACCAGAGAGCTGTTTCCCCAGATCAGTGCCACCATATGTCCTGAAATGTATCCATATATTAGACCATCTCAGCAGGATGTCAGAGAAACTAACATCATGAGCATTGTAACTCCTGATAGGTAAACCTAAAAATCTAGCTTGGAAAAACCTGATGCTCTCACTCTTTTAGGAAAAGCCATCAGCAGACAGCTGGAGGGTCCAACAGAAGATATGATACCACTAGAGAAATCTAGGCTGACCAGAAGAACAGGGTTCAGTGCTCTTAGATCAGATCTCAGGAACTGACACGCCCGTTTTGTCTATATGACAACTGAAAGGCAATGCAGCAGCTACAGCTGCAAAGAGCTCCAGGGAGGCTCATCTGAAAGCCTGCATAGGTGGGGGTACCAGCACAAGGAAGAAAACAAGTCAAACCAAATGTTAATTTCTCCAAAATACGTCCTCAAAGAAAAAGGCAGGAAAACACAGTGTGTACATCAGAGGTGATCTAAATGAGCCTGATTATTGGTGACAGGGTAAATAGATGACCCATATTAACATACCTAAGAGAAGAGCAGACTGGATTTCAGAGTCCAAAGACCGTGTGCCTACCGCATTTTCACCTTCAGAACAGTTACTGAGAAGCACATCAAGTGGCAAAACAAGCTCATTAACTTAATCAGTTTTTGATGGCATCTGACAGCCTCCATCACTGCTCACTTAAACACTAACAGAGGCATCTGAAGGTTGATCAGAAGCAAAACAGACCTTTGTTGTGGCAGACACAGGGGGCCATGACTGGATTTTTCTTTTCACTAGAGAAGAACAGCATAAATTGTTTTTCAGGTCTTGAAAGACAATGTCAAAATTACACTTTGCCCTACCCCAGAAGAAGCCACCTTCCAGCCCATTCCAACACCTTGTTGGCCACAGCACCAAAATGTGTAGGTTCCCAGGACTCTGCCATGAGTGACATAGACATCAGGGCCACCACTACTATCACCCAGGCTGTTGTTAAATTTTCTGACTTGTAGCACCTCTGCATCTTTATATGCCATGGATTCCTTTAAAAATAATGACAAGCCATAACATGAGCTATCAAAGTGAAACAATAAAGGCACGGGAGCAAAATATTGTTTTTGTCTTCTGCAGGACACTGCCACAGATTTTGACATGAGGAATGGATAAATGGATGCTGTCTAAAATCAGCATACTCTTTTAGCATGAGGCCAAAGTTTGGCATTCAAAGCCAAAATAACAAAGTCACAGTTCAACTATCACATACATGCCTCAAAATTTCATACCCAGTAATGAGAGCACAAATAAGATGCTGCAAATGATAAGTTAACAAAAAACACAGATCACAAATGAATTTGTAAAGCAGAAAACAGAGCAGAATTCATATATATTGGCACTGGCATGCACCTTAAGAGGGATATTCCCAAAGACCTATCAGCAAGGTGTTAAGCACTCACTCATTCAAACAAACTCAAAATCTGGCTGTCAAATCCAACATTTAAGATGGTAATACATGCCCTCTTCCCTTAACAAATTGGCATAGAACAATACCCTTGAAAGATAGATTTGTGGCAATAGTCCCTGCAATTTATCTTAAAAACAGGATGAAAATACCTAGTTCATTTGCTAAGAACAAAACCTTACCATCAACCACCAGGCAGCTGGGGAACATAAAAAGGTATCTCTCCTTTGGCATTTCTTTTCTTCACAAAGAGATAATCTGTGGGTCCTGATGGAGGAAATGCACTGACCAGGCCAGGGGTGTCCAAGAGTGAGTTATTATTTGAGATCACAGGATGTATTCCAGTTCAAGTTCGTCATCTACATACATTTATTGCCCTTACTCCATTATTGTCTATACTCCACAGGATATATCACTGGGCCTACAAGCATTTCTGGGGTTTTCTTGCTATAAAACCAAACCTTGGGTTTCCACTATTGGTAGTTCTTTCATCTGAGATCTCTTGGTATTGGTGACTCATCTCAAAGTCAAATTCAAGAGTTTATTTCCATAATAATTTTTGATTTGTTGGTGGCTTTCTTTTTTAGTGTTTGGGTTTAGCAAAAGATGAGGCTTGAGGAACAGAAATAAACAAACCTGACTAAGCACATAATGCTACTTCTTTGAGTGCTATTTTAAAAGATGACAAAAAATATGATACTTTGATAATCATTGATTACTTGCATTATATTGTAGAAGAAAGGCTTGCACTACACTTGAGGCCCACATTGCAAAGCCTTGCAGAGCAAAACAGGAGATATATTTCATGTCTCAATCAACTATGGATAAAATATGCATGACAATTTCAGCTTGGGAGGCCCAGAAAGGTTATTTATTTTTCCTGTCTGGGAAAGAGTTATTTGTTTGTTTAATTGCACTGTGCCTTTTAATAAGGAATGTTAAGGAATCTTCTGTTTACAGGAAAAACAATACAGTCCAAAGCATTTCAGCAAGAATGCCTATTATTCACTGGATAGTATTATGCATATGACATGCATTGTATTTGCTGCAAACAGGAAAAACATTTGCTGTTTTGCTCAGCTGAACAGAGAACAGCTTCTCACCCATGCTTTATCTATTTTTTTTCAAACGCTAAATATTACATCACTGTGAAATAAATTAATTGACCTGTGCTGTGAATAAATAAATTAAAAAATTCAATATGCTGCTTTGAATTTGCAGCTCATTTCTGCAAGACGGTTTTGCAGTAGCTCTAACATATGAGTTAAGTAAGCCTTTCTGACAGGTGTAAAAGCCTTTCATACCGCTCGCAAGGTTATGCTAGCGAAAGATGACAGAAAACGTGGACTAGTCACAATATCATATGTTCCATATCAGCAAGTATCATAACAGAAAGGCTCGCTACACCAAATAAAATGTACTGTGTGGTAAAACAATGGGTGTGCAGAAATAATGACACAGCAGAACATTCAGGAGCTGGGGCTATAATTTGGCACGTTGCTTTGCCATAGGATTAACCCAAATGAGACTCATTATCTGGGAAAAATAAAATAATGAACTTATCCATCAGGAGCATTACCCTATACTTGGCTAAGGAGAGAGGAGGCAACATTTATTTATTTATTTGTTTGCTTTTTTAGAGCTGAAATGAACTCATACAAGATTTTGGCAGATTTCATACATACTGCCTTTCTCTGCCATCCTGTTGCATGCGCTTTCTCGAAGGGACTTTATCGATCTCTCTTCCCAGATGTTTCATATTTGAGGAAGTGTCATAAATCACTGCTGGAACAGGAGACATTGCTGGCTTTCACCCATGAGTGCTCCAAATCTGAATGTGATTTTGTTTTGCCTAGTTAGTAGCTCACACCCAGCCCTTGGCTCAAGTGCCTGTACCTGGCTCATCCCAGCGATACCCTGTGTGCTACACAAAGAACATTTTAATGGCCTTGGCCAACGGATGCTTTTGGTTGCTATCAGAGATGGGTGACTCTGCTGAGCCATTCCATTCAAAAGAATAATGAATGCTGGAAAGGAACTATTTTTCTATCATAAGGCTGAACAGCTGACGAGCCAAACATCATCTAACTACTCACTTGTGATTCTGGAAAGAGCTCTACTCTGGAAAAAAAAGGAGTCTGTGTGGAACTGGAAACTGGACTTCAATTAGGGTCTCTGTGCTACAAGGCCAGCATTTCATTTGGTATGTGATCCAGAAACTTCTGCAGAAGGTTTATGTGAAGCACACATTGCCTCATGTTGAGAGTCAGTTAAGACATACTGTTCTAAATATTCTTGTTCACATGTACTTCAACCACTATTTACTAGCATTCAAGAGAAAAAAATAAATAAAAATGACATCAACACTGATCTAATGCTTCGATTTTTCACTAGGAGGACAGCTGTTTATACCAGTCTGCCTCACATCTGTGAAAGAGCACAACTTATCAAGACAGCTGAGGGATGTAGGGAGCAGTATTGAAAATCAGGTTTTAAACTCCCCAAACCCGAACTGACACAAAAAAAGGGGTTTTTTTAGTGCCTCCCTTAAAAAAAAAGCCAAACAAACAAAACAACAAAACAAACTCACAACACCACAACCAGTCTTCAAAGAAAGAAATACTAACATGCCAGGTATCAACAAACAAAAAAACCAACCCACCAGGATATATAAACTAGGGATTAATTGTTTTGCTCTATGACCGTCAACAAAGTCTATCCACTAGCATCTATTTCTAGAACTTCCAAATTCAAATTACATCTAATGAGTTTACAGTACAATTTTTAAAGGGTCTCACCTGAGTCATAAAGACTGAAGCAACCATTAAGGCCCATTTGTTAACAGCTATGATAACTGCACTGTCATTACGCTCGCTGTAGGACATTGGGCTACACAAAAGACTGATGTTATTGCACCAGACTAGAAGCGCTTTAAAGTCATCTTGTGCAACTAGTAAGACAGGCAAAACACATTTTCTGATCGTAAAAAGCATTCTGGAAATTGCCAAAATTCATGCATTAGCATCAACTATACATGTAAAATATGATGTTATTTTACCATCTAAGTCGACTGCATTAACCTGCCACGTTTAGCTTTGAAATTTCATAACTGTGGTTATCTAAACACCACTGTTATGGTTGTCTATGCATTTAGGTTCGATGACAGTTTTGTCCTCTTATGTCCTTTAAATTATTTTCATTTGAGGCAGCAATTTCTTATCCCTTCTTTTTTAACAATAATAATTAACGTGTTATTTGTATTATAATGGTTCACAAAGTCTAGACAAAGACACAGAGTGTCAGCAGATACCTTAGCAAAAGTGATGAAAACTATGGATCTCTGCTTGAAGCTTGATGGGTAATCAGAGCTTATCTACTTGTAATGAAATTGTCACCAGGCTAAAGATTTCAAATTAAAATCTACTGACCAGATTCTGGTCTTAATATATACCTGGAGAACACTGACGATATGAGAGATTATTCTAGTTTAGAGTGATGCAGCTACCCTACCATACCTTCACCCCAGGAAAACATGTAGCACTCATACAGGCTGTGTGAATGTTTCACTTCAACATTTCATCCAAGGTATTCTGAGAAAGCCAAATGACTTAGAAACAAAGAAAGCAGGGGTACTGCACAATATGCAGTGGTTTATAGAGACAGATCAATCACAACATGGCATTCTGCTTTGCACAGAAGGATGTGAAAGACAACTTAGAATAAAATTTTTTAAATCCGTTCTCTAGAAACCCCAGTTAATGATCCATTTATATACAGCTTTAACTATGATCCTGTGACGACTTTTCTAGATAAACAGGAAGAATTAGCAGGCTTTTTATACAGAGCAAAAATAGATAAAAAGCAAATCTTGGTCAAATCTGTATGTTGAAGGTAGTATCTGTACACTGGTATGACAGAGAATTAATTATACCACCATTTGTTTATACACTTCAGAATAAATAAGGCATCACAACAGAGAATGAGTCCTTGTCCTCTCTTCCTTGCAAGTCACTTTACCATTATAATTTTCTGAAAGAATTATTTATAAAACATTCTCTATAGATATTCATTTGGGGGCATACGCCTAAAGAGATAATCACTTAATATACAAACATCTTAATTTAGAGTTAACATTTGGCAGCATGTTCCTCTTAATGTTCATCTGGTAACCACCAAAATGTCTCAGCTTAAAGAGAGACTTTCATCTGAGGGAGTAGGATGGGAGGTACATAACGTCTAATGTCAGAGCAATGTTTTAATCCTCTTATCAGTCATAAACCTTATGTCTTACAGTGTTTATACTACTTACTGTAGCTATTTAATTTCTAAATCAAAGGCTTTCCCACATCTTACTATGATGTCTTCCTACATGCTCCTGCCTGCATGTAGGTTTTCACTTCTACTTCCCACATACAAATCAATACTTTTTAATGCCCCACAAAGTTACAGCTGTGTGCTGGTGGTCAATTCATGTCCAAAAGTTGGGTGCTTACTTCTTCTGATTAAATTTAACTTCTAGGCTTCTAGGCCAGACTAGCGAACTCCTCACTGCTCTGATTATTTCTAGTCTGTACAGCCTTAGTGCCAGTACAAACTATGCCAAACTGCTTCAGGCTTTCCTCTGACCAGGTGCAGTCTGCAAGCAGTCCTGGGTTCACTCTCCTGGGCTACACAACCCAAAACTTTGACTCTCCAAGTCATTCATACTTTTCTCTGCAACTTGTTCCTAAGGCAGATACAAATACTGCGGGCTCAACAGCAGAATGAGCTGGGGTGTTGCCAAAGAAATAGTTCTCCTCTGAAAAATACCCCAATCAATTTAAATTAACACAAAACAATATAGTGGTTTCCACAGACCTTTCACCTCCACATCATAATTTCTACTAAAAGTTGTGACAGGGCTAAGGGAGGCAGAGCAGCCTGAGGGTCAGGACACCCTCAGTGGGGGTGGAAGGGGTCAGGCTGGGTGCTGATTCAGACCCAGAGCTCCAGCCTGAGCTTTTCACCTCTCAGCCAGCTGTCTGCATGGGGTGTTCCTTTCCATGGTTACTATTAACAGTGCCAAGCTAAGAGCAGGAAAAATGCAGGTACAGACAAAATACATTTTGCTAGAACAAGAGACAGTTGGAAAACATACTTTTGCACATATAAGCTTTCCTTCAGATTTGAAAAAGCTTCTGTTTCTTCCCCCACTCTCTTCTCCCCTGTCTGAATCTTTTTTAATTCTTAAGTTCACCCCAATCCAGAGTAGGTAAAGAAATCCTCAAAAAGTCTTAACAGATGGGGAACCCCTGTTTCATCCAAGAATATTAATTCACTGCTGACTGCTGACAGAAAAGTTGGGTCTCAAAGGGAAAAACCCTACTGAAACAGCACTCCAAAAGGACATAGGAAAGTACTAGGTAAAAATTATTTCTAGAAATATTAGAAATTATTAGGTAGAAATTATTTCTATCTTTTAAAAAAAGTCATGGAAGTGTTGTTCCAGTTGACACTGCCTGCTGATACAGTAACTGGCAAATAAAAGTGATTATTTAGATTTTAAAAAATGTTGCAGACATTTGGGGGCTTGAGTTTGAGGGTCTTATCTTTGTGATGGCTCGCTGTAACTACACCTACTTGTAACTAAAATATTTACAGACAAGAACATTTATGCTTGGGAATGGTCCACATTCTTGGCTTTTTCACGATAGCCAAGAAAATTGTTCTTTCATTAGTTCAAACTCTGTATTGACACATGGGCTTTGCTATCCAAACAGTAAAAAACACAACTCAGCTGAGCTGCACAGATGTTTTGAACTGGCCCAAAAGGCCAAGCAATGTGATCAACATCCTATCACCTCAAGTTGTCTCCCTGAGCACTCCAGTACACATCTGTACTGCATATTTCTTATTTCACCAATGACATCCAACAAAAAACAACTAATTTAACACGATTGCCAGTGGATTCTTTAATATTTCACTTAAGTCAAAAAGAAAACAGATTGTTTTTAGAAAAACACAGCAATTTAATGTATCACTGCTGCTCGGACTTGGAAGCCAGGCAGCAGACACGCAGCTTACAGCAGTCACTGAAAGCAGGGAATAAAAATGTATTTTGAAACAGTATATTGATTTTTATTTCTTTTCTAAGGGCATGTGGAATTTTCCCTGGGTGTAATTCAAGCTTGCCTTGTCAAGGAAACGTTCTCTTTGTGTGTGCAAATTGAGTGTTTATCCTTTCAGCCGCTTGGGAGCCGGTGGCTTTGTGCTCCTGGCGCCCCTCATGCCAGCAGCGAGAGTATGCTTTGCTCATCCATTTCTTACCAACCTTTCAGTGCTGTGACACTGGGGCCGAGCTAAAGGCTGCCTCTTAGCTGTATGCACTTGCGATGTCACTGTGTTTCCTTTGTAGTCCTTCAAACAAGGACAAATGAAGCCTTCTCAAACTCTGAACAGTCCCTCCACGTCCTCAGTTTGCAGCCACCACTGGTCTTGCCCAAAGGCACAAAAAGGTTCCAGGGAACACATACATTGCTTTCTTTTGTCTTCTATTTCACAATCCAATCCCCTCTTTTTTTAACCTCTCTGTATTTCTGGGGCAATTTGGTCCTTTTGCTGTATGTGATCCATTAGCTGCATAACTGAACAGACCAAGATGCAGGTTTCAAAGGGATTCTCAGGCACCTAAAACCTTGGAAGCTAAGGGGGAAAGAAGGCTAATTTGTCTGGCTTCCTATGCCAAAACCATAAAAATGACATGAAAATCAGAGACATAAATGCATGGATAGGTGGTCTGGCTTGAAAAAAAGATGTTTCTTGAATCATAACACATGGGAGTGGGATAATTTTCCATGTGTAATAAGCTCAGCTATTTATTAACATAAAAGCATTTTACAAAGGGGAAAAGTTTTTTTGGAACAAATACACAGTAATAAAGAACAAAAGAAAAAAAATTAAGAAATTTTGATTTTCCGTATTTAACAGTGTTTGTTCCCGTAAGTATAAAGCATTACTTCTCTTCCTCTATAATAATTTAAAAGGTATGCTATTAAGAGTACAATACCAGGAATGTATAGAAGGGAAAAATGCCAGCAATAAATTAAATTGTATTGATAAATCATAGGAACAAATAATGGCATTCTACAACTAGAAATATGGCCAGATTTTTTTCCCTTAATTTTTTAAAATGTTTAGTATTAGTAATTATTTAGGATTTTTTTGCAATCTTTTGGAAATGTTTAATTAGCCTCCCAATTTCTCCTTATCCTTCAGCCCTTGGAAGCAGCGTGTGGACTCTCAAAAATTATCTGGAAGTACTGAAATGTTTCAGATTGGAAAACAATGTGGAAGCTAGGTTGGTTGTGGGACACTGCCCTAGCCTTTCACCTCTGTTGAGCTGGGAAATGAAATCTGTCTTAGGTCATAAGTCAAATGGGCTTCGTGATATGAAGGAGTCCCTCAGGAATGCAGACACAGAAATGAGGAATGAGAGAGACACACACACTAGGACTCATAACCTACTTCTGTATTGCTCTGAGCCAGCTTGCTGTTAAAACCTCATACAAGCATCTCCTTCCTACCAAATTTAACCTGGATGTATCCTCAAAAATCACAGAAAAATCTAAGCTTTCAATCTTCAAAATCAAATGCACAGATACACAAAAAGCTCTTCGACATTTTTTGGACCTAGATTGATCCTTATTCAGCACACTGAGCTCTTGGCATGGAAAATGCAGGCTTAATTCTTCTCACCCTTGCCTATATAACCACGCATTTTTGTCCCATGCCGTGTCATGTTCAATGAGGTGACTCACAGCAATGCCTGGCCACTGCCCTATCACTGCCTGTGACACAAGCCTACTCTCTGAAAGTGGGGTCTGAGTGTTCAGCCTCATCTTTCTTTATTGAATTCTGTAAGCCTTTATCTTACTCTCTCAAATCATTCTCCAGGCCAGGTAGTTAAGGACTCTCCTATTTATATCAATCCCCTGTAGCTCAGGACAGCAGTGAAATGCTGGTGTGCCAGGAGGATTACCTGAGCAGAGAGGTTTTCACTACAATACTTTCTCTCCCTGCCACTAGCACTTTAGAAGCAAGGCAAATCCTATAATGCTCGCAGGGAGCAGCAGTGACTTTCCCAGTTCGTAGTCCAGCTCAGACAGCTAAAAAGCTTTGGGGCACCCATGACTTTTTCAGGGCTCCCTGTTTGCTCACTGCACTGCTGCAGCTACAGCTATACATTTATTCCTGTGATAAACACTAAAGTTATTATATGTATTTATATTTGCACATGAGCATATATTGATACATGCATGTAGCAGAGGAAAGGAGCTAGACAATGAGATATTACAGGTAATATGACAAACATCCTACTACAGGCTTTGCATTAAAGGACACGTCCAAATACAGTTCTTTCCTCCAGCTCCTGAAGGCTGTGCTCAGGCTGGACATACTGCAACAGAGCTGTAGCAACTGTATTAAAATTGTTTTCTGACGAGCAATAGCACATTTTCACGAGGCTTTACGCATGGTCAGAGATTCAACATTGCCATTAAGGAGAACAGTCAGCCAGTAAATATCTTGTGCTGTTCTTCCCTGGCAGGAGTGTAATTACACCCCAGCATACCAAACCGCTCTATCTCGTCCTTGTGACCTTTGTCCTTTAGCAAACCCACAGAGGGAAAAGCTGGTATTCCTGCTCCAAGAGCATCACACACGAGTTTTAATCTGCTCCAAGATTTCTCTGCCCTTAGAAACGCTGAACTCTCTTCTGTGTGAACAACCTGACAAGAAGCCAGGCAGAGGGCCACTCGCCGGTCAACAGGAAGTAAGCTGGGACAAAAGGTCCAAGTTGAGGAACGCTTCTCTGGGCTCTCTGTCGATGTGCAGCCTCGGCAGCCGGCACTTGGGGCAGGGCCAGCATAAAAATGTACTCTGGGTAACTGTGGGCTTTGATTAAAAAGCCACAGTGCTTAATAACAAAACCTGACTGGAGAGAAAAGAAGGCTGAAAAAGAAAGAGCCAAGCTTATGAAAAATAGTTCGTGCCTTCAGGCTCATTTTAAAAATGTGTTTTATTGACTTTTTACTCGATTAAAGGATATTCTTATTCTCTCCTTAGATACTGTCCACTGCTTCATACTGCACATCAATAGATGATGAACCAATGCAAAAAACTCAGGTAAAGCAATCCAGAGCCACTGTGTGAGCTAGTTCATGTTTCTCTCAGCATCTTGGAAAAATGAGCTCTTGAACTATTCAGAAATCCCATTAAACCCATATATGGATAGAAAATAATGGCATTTCCAGAATGTCTGTATGTGCACTGACACTATGAAATACTAAGTATGAGTAGAACTGATGAGTTCCATGAGCTCTTCTGTTGTGAGAAGGAGAAGCTTGCAGGCAGCCGAACCTGATGGCATTGCAAGTACCAGATGTTTTTCACTGAAAAATCTCCAAAGTAGGACTTTGAGCAGAGATATGAAGGCTCTTTAGAGATCACATCAAGCACTCAAAACCAAATCCCTTTCCTCACTTGAAATAGCCTTTGTGTATACAAAGAACATGTAAATGTGTCTTGTGTGGGAATATCTGTCTGTAGCCATCCCTACAATTTTACTGTATGCAGCTTTGAGGAGTCAAGTGGATGTCTCTTCTTCCTCTCCCCTCTTACCTTTTTTAAAAAAGGTTATTAATTTCTTTTTCATATAAGGAAAAAATATCCTTAAAATGAGATTTAGCTCAAATATGACTTTCTAGAACAGGACTGTGTATTCCTCTCCAAGTAATTTTAACTGGATGACTAAAAATTTCAACTGAATTATTAAAAATAGAAAGATTCTATTTCCTTACTGCCAGAAAATTTCTGAGTGCTCTGAAGTCAGTTGGCTCAAAAAGTATCACTAATAAATAGAAAGAATAAAAATAATTCACAATTTTAAATTCAGCAATACAATTTCTAGTTCAATTAGGAGACTTTTCCACTATATTGTAAGTTATGATTGTAAAGGCCTTCATATTTAAAATGTGGTTAGTTATTTTTTCTTATAGTTCAGGATGAAACCAAAGTCGCACTACAGGAATAAATTACTAACCATCATCTGTTTTGCTACCCCCTTTGCAAGTTCTCACGCCTTAAAAATTGCAAAGCGGCTTGTTGCTCCTTTGCTGAAACCAATCTCTCTGGTAAATAATGTGCTTTTACCCCAATGTTCTGAGACATGTGTGGACCTGAACAGTCCCTGAGGAGCATGCAAAAACTTGCTGCTTCACAGTAACCTGCACATTTGAGTCTTCACTCACCTCCCTCTCTCCTTCGCCGTATAAACAGCAAGAACAAAAAAAAAGGGGCAAGAAGAGATTTCGCAACAAAAGTAATCTAATATGATGCTTAGGTCATACTAGGGACATACTTTTAACTACGGAGGGGAATGACTGCCTGGCAACAGCTTTGAAAAATATATGCTGGAGTTAATAGTGCTAGCAAAGCGACCAATGCCATCAGAGCACCGAAAAGCAGATCTTACTGCAATGAATGAATAGGAAGGTGGTGCAAACACCAACTACAATAATCTTTCCACTGTTTAGTTTGGAGGTTTGTGCCCTTTTCTGAAAGCCACATTTCATGACCTAGTGGTAAAGTCCAGAGTAGAACCAAAAAATAATTACAAGGTTAGATAATATGAGCTAAGAGGAAAGAATGGAAAACTCAGGGTCCAGTCACTGGACATGGCAGAGCAGAGACAGAATGACAGTAATCTGGCAAATTAACATTTGCTGCAGTGTCTAAAGGTAAAACTATGTTTCCTTGCACATTGGGAACAGTAGCCTAAAACACAGCAAGGAAAATAGACCGGGTGTCAAAAAATAAACCCCAAACTCGTAAGGGTAAGCGTAGTATGCGTTGCCGAGTAATATTTAGGAATCCCAAACATTAGGAACTTTCTGGGGACAGGATGAAGGAATAACTGTAGAAAACAAATCAGCCTGCCTTAAGATCAGGTGGATTGACTAGATAAATTCTTCCCAGCCCTATCTTCTATAAGTATTCTTTTTATCTAGCCTCATTTTAATCTCACTTGGAACTGCAGAATTTATGCTAATATTACAAGGAATATGTCTCAGAAAAGGTTTATACTACTGAGCAGTCATTGATAATTTGAAGGCTATAATAAATATCTTTTTGTAACTAATGAAAAGTTATGCATGTTAAACTACCAGCTGAAGAAAGACCGCATACTTCATTGCAGTATTTTTTCACTTCTAAGGATACCAACATTTTTGTCATGTTAACCTCTGTGAATTAAAAGACAGACTAGTGTTCAAAAGCTTATGTATGATGTGGATATACAAACTCAATTCTACAAAGGAAAAAAAAATTGCACAGGTATAAATTTTCAGCTATCCAGACAGTCAATTACTACACAGCTGGCACTTCTGTTGCTGTCTGCTACAGTCTGAAATTACAACCATCTCTCACTGTAAAGCTTGTAGAAAACTTCACAATGGTTTCTGATCCCCTTTTATATTTTCACTGCTCAGCAACAAGACCTGTGGAGGACACCTGCTTCTACCTTCTGGACATAACTTTCTGCAATCTTCACTGGTAGAAAATAATAAACCTCAAAACTTCATTATAGTGGTAGCCAGCTCTGTCATAGGGATTTTTCCATAGTCATCCCCTCTAGAATTCAGAATTTCAGATTGATTTATTAGGAAAACCTGAAAGACATTCTGGAGTACAGTATCTGAAACACAAGGAACACTGATTTGCTATTTCCTTCTTTTGTGCATTCTGTGTTGTTTTCCTCATTTGTTCCTGTGTTACACTGTCAGGCACATTGGAATTAACCAGAAGATATGACCCAGATGTCAGTGCATTTGTAGTGGAAAAAGGCAATTTCAGAGTCTAGTGCTTAATAAAATTTTTGCATGATTTCCTACAGCTGTTATCCATGTGTTATTTCAGGATAGCTGAAACACTGCACTCTTAAAGAACTGAAACAAACATTCAAAACATGCTGAAAATACAAATCCACAAGTTACTTTAATGTGGGATGCAAGTCTTACAGAGTATTCGGGGCTAGAGCTGATAAATAACCACTGTGTTATCCTTGCCACCAGAATCTGGATCCCAGAACCAAAAACCTACTAAATATATGTATTTGCCATATGTGATTATCACATCCTGATTTAGTCACTGGAGTCTCTTCTTTCCCTGAGGTTTAATCCTGTTTATTTTTGACACAATTCCTATTGCAGGCAGGTACCCATTGTAGGTTCCTATTGCACTCTAGAATCTAGAGACAAAATATTAAGTCTGTGGATTAAAACAAAATTATATAGAAATCCTTCCATGATGATTCTAAGGGCCACAACTTTGTGTAAGTTTCAAATAACAGTCCTGAAGCTTTAAAAAAACAACAACTTGCTTTCTCTTTAAATGTTAAAGAAAGCAGGATTTGGTTTGCCCTACGCTATGAACCAGGATGAGATCCTTCTTCATTTCCTACAACACCTTTGAACACAGAGCTTTTGGCCTGTCTGTCCCACAACAGATATGTATGAGTTCAGCAAGTGTTAAGCTTACTCTACAAAATAGATGAAAACAAACATCCATGCTTATGAATACACTGCTACTGCACTTGGGTGGCCATCTGCAAGAGAAGAGATGCTGGGACCAAAGTCTTCTCTGGTACATTTCCAATGACCTCGAGGTTACATCAAGACCTACTTGCCCATTGCACTTACTGATACACATCAGGATTTTTAAATAAAAACATATCTTGGGTGAGAGAGTTCCAGAAACAGATGCACAAAGCCTTAGAAGGGTTTTGTACTCAGCATGGTGTAACTGAGTGATCCTGTCCAGCAAAACACCGGAAAAGCACATTAATCAAGAGCCAAAACCCCACATTCTGGATTTTTTTGTTTATCTTAACATAATTTGTTTACATAAACTTTGCACAATATTTTTCAACCTACTGTTCCTTTGGTATTTACTTATCTTCCTAGAAAAAGCTTCCTGCCAAATAAATAATTAGAAAATAGATTTTCCCCTTCCTAATTATTATTGCTTCTTGTAAGAGAAGATATTTAAAGAGACTTGATAGTCAAGAACAGCCTCCTCTGATATGTTCATCAGTAGTCCCACACTTTCAGCCCTTTGCGCTGTTTCAGATAAAAACAGAACATAAAATAATTAGAAAATATAAGGCCTATACAAAGGCAGATGTCTGAAAAGATCGTTCCAGGCATAAGAAACGGCAAAAAAAACCAACCCTAGGCTGTGATTTAAGAAGGCCTTTTATGAAGGAATGGAGATTTTGCAGAATTTCATGAGGGCAGGCATTAGAAAGAGGGGAACCAGTTGCAGACACCTAGAAGGTGGCCAAATATTTATTTCTGCAGAGTAAGGAACAGGATCCAGATCAACAGAGAAATCCTATTGTATCTAAGAATGATCCTTCCATGCCAGAGCTCTGGCTGTAATCCCAGGTAAATACTGACAAGTGTGCTGTCATGCTTCAGAGCAGGACACTGGATATCTGACCTTCAAATGCTCTACTGCTGCCACAAAAATGTTTTTGTAAAACTACTGGAAATGCATGTATCAAATCTCCTTCTAATACCTCCATTAGAAGTAATTAATCATGGGAATTTATGGGTTTGCACAGAACTAGTCACATGCAGGACAAGTCACTATGGGTGTTCATGACAGAACTTGTTTTTCTTTTTTAAAACACCTTAAATAACCACTGAACAGACACCTTTGAAACAGGTTTCATTGTTAAAAAAGTGTTGGCCTATCAATAACAAAATAGCACACCCTCAAAACCAGCTGTTTCACATTCCATTCATCAATCTTTTGGTTGCTTATGTCAAACATGGACAGGTTTAATGTATTGAGAGATAGGAGTTTGTCCTTGGCTCTAGCAAGAGGGAGGAAATGATGGCTGAGCACCAGCTCACAGCACACATACTGAAAAGCCTCTGGACAAAGCTGGGGCCTTGAAAACAACTCATCCTTCCATGCCCTGGGGTCACCCCTCACAGACACCACAGGAGGCGCAGATGTGTGTGAGTGTCACCCTGAGAAAGGACAAAAATAGCAATCCCTGAACTTTTTTTTGGATGCGCTTTGGGCAATGCAACAGTAACAGACATAAGCCTCAGGTACTATAGACTGGGCAATTCCAAATCCCCCCTAGGCTTTAAAGAAAAACAAAACCAAAAGGAGTATGTTTATGCAAACACATATACCTGAATGTTCTGCATTAACACAAAGCAAATAGCCCCTGCAAATGTAAGCATACCTTAACCAGCCAAATTGTGTGTCCAGTTTCAATTTTGTGGGTAAATCTGAACCATGGAAAGCAAGTACAGGTATCTTCAAAAAACACACATGTCCTAAAAAGTGCAAGTGGTAGTACCTGTTGCCTGATGAGACAGCTGGCAGAGGGGAGAGCTGGAGAAAACAGGAACAAATGTGGAGGGCTGTTGTTCTGAAATGTCTCCATGATTTAAGGAAAAAAAAGGCACTGGTGATACTGAATTAAGATATCTGCTTCCCAATGACAGGGGTGTACATAGCGTTTGGGAAGGCATTTGATCACAGCTAGCACTGGAATTCTGTCCTGTCCTATAGTGTCCCTGAAACAAATGTGTTTACCCTGGTAATCTGCTGATTAAAGGACAAAAATAGGGCTGCAAGGCTGAGCTCAAGCTGGATCCTGTTTCCCCACAAAACTGGGATCATCTCCAACAGTTCTCAGGACAGTCCTTGCTTTCCTTGGGGCTTCTTCCCCCCAGCTGCTTCATAGCTTGCTGTGAGAATCAGGGCAAGCTCATTCCCATGTACACATACCCAAGATAATTTGTTTGGGAAAGAAAGGCATCAGCTTCAACCACAAAGACATCAATCTTTCCTGTAAGTTTGTAACACCCTCTGGTGCAGCAAAACATGACAGTATTGCATAAGAAATTCAAGACACTTATTTCATTCTATTTGTGGTACATGTTATTATTAAATTCACGTTGAACGCAAGACTGAGTATGTTTTAAATTTTACCAAAAACCTGGTCATACTCCCATCCTTCCACTGGGCACTATTTCCCAGATAGAAAGAAAGGGGCTGGTCTTGGTCTTCTTTAGCCTAGGAAATATAGTGGCCACATTACTGAGGCTACGTGGGACAGCAGCATCTGCCTTATGGAAACAGTCTGAGGGAGCTGGGCCTGTTCAGCCTGGAGAGCAGATGACAGAGAGGACCTCACCAATGTATATAAATATCTAAAGGGTATGTGCCAAGAGGGTGGAGCCAGGTTCTCCTCAGTGGTGCCAAGCAATAGGACAAGAGGCAATGAGCAGAATCTGATGCACAGAAGTTCCACCTGAACATAAGGAAGAACTTCTCTACCATGCAAGTAAAGAACAGATTGTCCAGAGAGAGTGTGGAGTCTCCCTCACTGGAGATATTCAAGAACTGTCTGGACACAATCCTGTGCCACATGCTCTGGGACGGCTCTGCTCGAGCAGGGAGGTTGGACCAGGTGACCCCACTGTGGTCCCTTCCAACCTGACCTGTTCTGTCATTCTGTGAACAGCAGTTTTGGCCACCCAGCTCTAATCTGATTAGGAGTACCTACATTTTACTGAGAAACACCAGTGGTGTAGTCAGTGTCACAGCAGATTTTCTGAAAGATTGTCCTGGTTATAATGTCAGCAGGGCCTACCTTGGCTAAGAGAGGCAATAGTTATTTAGCCAACTCAACTACCCAATTGACACCTTCACTCAGGAGGATAATACATAAAAGTAAATGTTACTCTCAGAATCCTCCACCTTCTCTGGGTATTATACACTGTTGGAGGGAAAAACGTCTCATAACAACCACTGACCTGCAAAATCTGCTCTACCACACACTTTCTTTAAAATTCTGTAAAAGGGTATTAACAGTATGTCTCCCACATCCTGAGGTGCTGGGAGATCAAATGCATCCAAGACTGGGAGGCACTCAGATACTTCAGTGATGGAAGAATGGAAGAATCCAAGACAGACAGATAATCCTCATTTATACCATATGGGGAAACACTGAAGCAGGGAGAAGTTAAGCAACCTGTCACTCAAACAAACAAACAAACAAACAAAAAAAAAAAAAAACCATGGAGAGTGCTGCAAGGAGAATTTCATCCCCTTTCCCCAGTACTTAAGACATATGGAACAAGCTTCAAGATGAAGATTACCGGAAATAACAGCACAGGGGACAAGTGACTAGCAGATTCCCAACTACAGAGCCCAGTGCATACAAAACACCCTCTCCTCTATCCCATCACTGGTATCAGCATATAGAGCACAAAATGACTGAATGCAGCATGACTATAATCATTTTGATAGCGATTGTTTAAGTCAGTCAAGAGAAGAGCTGGCTGTCACTTCTAATCCTTTTGTTTGAAAGGTGGCAGCACCAGCTCTGCCTCAATCCTTCTGCAGGATCTTACACCTCTGAGCATCAAGGGCTTGCTACTACCCAACAAGTTTCATGGCAATGCATTAACTAATGACATTGGGAGAATGACTCTTGATTTCCACTGGTATTACCTCTGGCTGGGTGGTTTAAAGAAAAGAGTTATCAGTTAAGGAACAGCAATTTAGAAGCCATAAATGTGGGGACAGAGACGCCCATGGGATTTGTGTGTTAGCTTTGCTTGCAACAATAGATTAGAAAATCAGATCTAGAGTTACAAAAAAAAACCACAAAAAAAAGGCAAGAAACTAAAGATGGACTGATAAGAATTACTGCAAACCCTGCACTTTTGAATTATAGGTCTAATAAGGAGGTATTAATGGGTCCAGAGAGTTTATTCTTCCCATGTGTTCATTCACAACAGTTACACACCTACTGTATTTTCCATGTGCAAAACAGTCATATGTAGTGATTTAAACTACCTATGAAATCAACACATTAAAGAATTATTGTTTTACTAACAAATGTTCACATGAAAACTCAATGTTTTTCAAAAGTGTTTACAGATCAGAAAAATGTACTGCCATGTCTTTAAAGGAAGAAGCATCAATATTTCACTAGATATTTTAGTACAAATTTTGTCAAGCTCAGCCCTCCAGAAGTGTCCAGTTTAAAACAACACACCTTTTTAGAATGATTGGAGCTATAAAAAACATATATTTATAATATTAGCAAAAAATGTATAGCAATTTGCCATGGCAACACTGCTTCAGAATTCAATGATACAATTACACAAGAAAGCAGGTTACTTAAATATGAAATTTTTTGTCTGTCCTTAAGCTTTTCCAGGAACAACATCAACATTCCAATCAATCATTTAAAAGGAAATACAGGTGTCTGATTTTTATTTAGCTATCAAAAGCCTTCCATTGTGTAACACTACATTCGGCAGTTCTCTTGATTCTCTCTAGAAAAGAACTAAGTGCTGAGCTTGTCAAGTTTAAACTTAAAACAGCAAAGTACCATGACACACTCCTGCTTTCTGACGGCAAATGCTGAAGGAATACTGTCCTCCCTCCAAGACTACAATGTGTCTCACACGAATCTAAGTAGTACTTTCTATAAACAATGACAACTGTGAAACTCACTGCATTCAAATAATAATGGAGAAGGACCACAAGGATCTATAGCCACAATAAACTCATTATCAATTCAAGAGCATATGCGTGGGAACATATCTGCAACTGTTTATCCATCACGACTGCTGTATTTTTATTTTCATGAGTCACTGTAGCTGTAATTTGCATGAGGTGTACTGCTACATGTTTTTAGTGGATAAATTTGGAATTTTCATAGCACTTCTAGTAGTTTGCATGGCCAAAAATCATTATATTTCCCTACAACTGTGCAACATGAAAAAGGGGGAATCTCCTTTTTGAAACTCAGGTTTAGTACACAGCATTTTAAAATGCAGACTTCATTTTTACCATTCAATAATTTTATTTCACTTGCCAGGACTCCCTGTTTTAGTTTCTTAACTACACCAATTAATGCAGACTTTTTCTGGTCTAAATGGGTTTTATGAATTCATTACCTCCTGGAGATAGTTGTAAAGAGTTTTGTGAGATACATATGAGACAGCAAAGAAAACTCAGAAGGAGTTTAATCCTAGCTTTGCCAACACTTCCCCCTGAGACTGTGGATAAAAGACAAACTCACCCTCCCTCCTCCAGTAGCTTCAGTTTCCTTGAAAAGATCTCAAAATAGACTAATAGACCACCTGTGAGGAGATTTTAAATTCATTAAACTCTTATAAGCAATAAAATTTCTCACTATTTATAATTTAGTCCTATCACTGATCCATTTAAACAGAAACACTGCAAAACCACTTCCCATGTCTATTAACTCTGAAGTGACCAGTAGCCCATTATTTGTGACACTTCTCCAGTTTGAGCTTACTCAATCTTACTGTCAGATCCATTACGCCTCTTCTATAATCTCTAAGGTAAAGATTTAAAATGCATGAATTCAGAGCATTCTTTCAGAGTACTCCTTGTTCTTACTTTTCCTGCTTAGCATTTATTAGTGGCCTACAGCAATTTTCCTCAGACCAAGTACTGTCATCAGTGCTTTTACACATCTTGGCCTTTCTTCCTAATCAATCATGAAAACATGGTCCAGAGAGGGTGTCCTCATTGTCAGGTGACAGAAAACTAGATTATTTTTCTGTTATTCATTCTATCAAAATATTAAGTCTTGGAGAACTTTCAGATGACAATTTACAGGACATTTTGCAGAAGATGCTGGCCAACATATCCTAACAGACATCATCTCTAATAAAGGATTTATTCTATTCAGGAAAACCTCATATCCTTTTTTATTCCTTCTTTTTGTAGCAGAATGTACCATATTTACCAAGTGACAAGGACATGCTCTTTCCAGCCTTTATTTGCTCATCAGCTGGGACATGGGCTTGGTTTTATTTGGGTTTTTTTTCCTGCTTGGGTTTTGTTGGGTCTTTTTTTCTTATTTTTAAGGTGATTGGTATGTGATGGTACTGTACTCCCTTTGAAACAGGGGTGCAGATTATTAAATGTAAAAATTACCCGATGTGCCCTTTTTCATAGAACCATTAAGATTGAAAAAGTCCTCTGAGATCATCATTAACCCAGCACCATAACGTTCACTGCTTGATCATGTCCCCAAGTGCCACATCCACTCAATTTTTTTAACAACTTGAGAGATGGTGACTCAACCACTGCCCTGGGCAGCCTATTCCAATACCTGAACACTCTTTCAGTGAAGAATTTTTTTCAAACATTCAATCTAAACCTCCCCTGTCACAACTTGAGGCAGTTTTTCTCACCCTGTTTCTTGTTACCTGGGAGGAAACACTTGAATCCACCTTGCTACAACCTCCTTTCAGGTACTTTTTCAGAGTTATAAAGCCCCCTCCGAGCCTCAAAGGCTCTCTGTTACAGCCAAGATCCTAATTTTTAGAGCCCAAAGCTTTGCTCCTCGCCTTCAAAGCCTCCTGTGTATGGACAAAACCTCATTTCAGGGTAAAATCCCCTCACTTACAGTTCAAAGCCTCATGTTCTTCATTTTTAATACCTCATTTGGAGCATCCAAAGACATATTTTTAGGGTGTTAAGTCCCGTTTTTAAGGCCAAAAGATTAATTTGTAGGGTCCAAGCCTGTCTATTAATACCCATGGAAGGAATAGAAGAAATTATGGTTTTGTCAAGGTTCAGATGACTAATGACAGACTAAGCATTTGTTTAATTACTGAGTTGCTAAAGTTTACCTACAATCCACATGTAATATCTAGGACACAGATGATAATAGCAGGGGGAGAAATATGAGGGAGGGCAGATGTGATAGCTGTGTACAAATATAAGATAGAATGTCATTAAGAAACATAGAGTCTAATTACTTATTTAACCAACAAAGGGTAGAATAGTAAAGAAGGGGCCTCAAAATGTTAAGAAATCATTCCAGAAATAGCACTGATGGAAAAGGAGAGACACGCAAGCCAACACTTTTGAAAGGTTCATGCCAGGACACCCACATACAGCTGAAATGGCAAAAATCATCAAATTATTAAAATCACCTATGCCCAAAATACTTATTAAATAGGACTTCCTAAGTACATCAAACAAGTGTCAGACTGGTTTGATTTCTTATCAGATCATAAAAACTACAGTCTGCCTTTAAATTAAAAAACAAACAAACAAACAAAAAACAAACAACAAAAAAAACAACAGAAACAAAACAAAAACAAACAAAAACCCACAACAAATCCAAGAAAAAGCAAACAAAAATGGTTTAAAGGCACTGATATATAAAATCCCAGTTTACAAGGTCACTCACACACTTACCTGGGGTATTGCATCTTGTTCTGATCGGTTTCATACCAGCAATTTGTAAACAAACCAGAGGGTTTGTTCACTGATGAACAATAACATTGAATAGAGGTCAGCAGAAAGTTTTACAAGGAAAGATTGCTGGATCTCAAATAGATCTGTTGAGCTGAGTAAATACAAGAAAAGAGGAGTGCATTTTAACATTGAACTATAATATTGAAGGGTGAGAAGCGAAAACCAAAGAGGGAGATGAATTAATTAGTGTGGTGCCCAGAGGTAGGGGAGGAAGGACAATGAAGAGTAGTGGGATTAAATTAGGAAAAGCAAAATTTAGGCTGAGTATAAAGAAAAAAAACTTACTAATAATGAGTTTTATTATTTCGGGAATTAGTCTCTCAGGTGAGATGATGGAAACACCTGTCTAAGATTTAGGACTTTTAAATTTAGGTTGTGCAAAGGTGTTAATGCATGAAACACGAAGTATGCACAAAGACACACACACTTTGGGGAACAAAACTGTGCTGGTAGGGACAGAGCGAGCGGATGCCACCACATCCTGCCTCAGCTCCATGGCTACAGTGAAATTACACACATCCTCTTCAAGAACTGCCCAAAACACAGCCTACACCCACGTGGCACAAACTCTGCTAGGCAGCACTGCCCACGTGGAAAAGAGATGGGCATGTGCACAAGTAGGTGGTTGGCAGGAGCTCCTGGCCCAATGCAGTTCCAAGCACAGTAGGGTAAGGACACATCAGCACACCTGGTCTTTGCTGCCAATTCCAACATCAGCTGGTCTTTGCCACCCTTCCAGGCCTTCCAATTTGATGGTAACAGGAAAAGAAATCCATAGGCAAAATTGCAGCATTTTGTTGCTCTACATCAGGTAGTTTTGTTCGGACATCAGTGAGCCCGTGCCGCGCCGTTCAGAGGCCAGGCTTGGTGCTCCAGTCACAGCACTCTGCCTTTGAGCACTTTCTGGAGTCAATAGTGCAGTTCAGAGGAACAGCTGCTATTGCTCCTGCCTCTTCTTTTAGTTCATGAAGGCCAAGCAAGCCAGCTAACACCATCATAAAACAAAATAAAGCATCCCTTCAGAAAGGGCTGCAAGACAAAAATGCCATAGACTGCAGTTGGCAATCTCATGTCTTGTTTATAGCACTTTTCCTGCCATCTTAAGTGGGAAGCATCACCCAAAACTGTTCTAACATTTTTTTTCTGGGGTTTTCTTTGCCTACCTCACATAAAAGTAAAAAACAGCAAAACCCTTGCAGGCAATTCTGAGAGCACTGCTGGGACCACAACTGGATAAACAGTTTGTGCCTAATAACAGGCAGGCTGTTCACCCAAGTGAAAAAGAAGGGTTAAACACTCTAGCTTTATCAGGAAATTTGAGGCTTTACACTGGAAGCAATTTGTTCAATGGCTATTTTGACCATAGAACTTCCTAATCTCAGTTCCCATAAAGTTTGGCTTGGAGCCAGCCAGAATGGTTCGTTTCAGCTGCACAGATATCTTCCACAGAGGAAATAAAAGGATTTCAAACCCCGGAGTCATTTCCTTTGGTTCTCGGCTCATTCAGAAAAAATGTCCTTTCGGTCAGTGATATCTCCAACTTAATTCCTGCAGCATGACTTGAAAAAAAAAGTCTTTGTGGGAAACTTTTTCTCAAGGTTTGGAAGTGTGCCCTATAAGCTCTTTGCCAGTTGGTAAAATACCTTCTTTGCTCCCAGAAGTTTGCAAAGAAAAATGTCCTCTTCACTTCTACATTAACTCTGAGCTTTCCAGAAGTTTTTACTCATCTAGTAGTCCCCATTTAATAATTAAAGGAGATATTCACACTCACAGATATATGAGTTTACAGAATTGTGCATCAAAATAACCCACTAAATGTATTTTAATCTCAGTAATTGATACACGGGCAGCTTCAGAAGGTGTAGTGCAACCAGAACAAGGAAGCACTTATCAAGTGCAGGAATGTATTTCCTAAAAGTATCATAGACTTTAAGACATTGTAAGCCTCAGTATCTCGCTTTTCAGAGTAGCTGACAAACATTTGAAGATTCAGCCCTGAATCTGAAAATTGATCCAAAAAGATCCAAACAGGTTATGTTTAAAACAAGCATGCAGGCCAGCCAACATAAACACCAGCAGTAAAATGTCCTCTCCAAGTGAGTGGGATACATACTCCTTGAGGCTGCCACCATCTTGAGGAGGTAGTCAGGGTTTCACTGGAGATAACATTTTTGACATGCAATCTAGCCGCAATGATCAAATTTATTCCAAGCACGTCAGACCCGTGAACACTACCCTTACATCACCATGAAAGGGAGAGGAAGCTTTTCAAATATATCCTCAGGCCTGTGATATTTCTAAGAGTCCTATAAAATAAAATACTGAGGTGCAGGGCTCATATAAATGGCAGCATTTGTGGGTTCTGTAATAGCAAGCTTATGCATCCTTTGTCCTAAGATGAACTTTGAAGCACCAGGATGCCTGGGAGCTGACACATGTTTCATCAAGAAGATTGATTTTAGTGAAACTCAAAGCCTTCTTCAGTACTGTGCTTCAGCATGCATCTAATACCAAGTATACACATCCTGAGGTGGCCCCATCTTATGTTCAGAAAATTCAGAAAGCAGAGTAAATGACACATGCAAAATTGAAACATTAATGAGTTGAACCCTACTGTCAAATTTAAATGTCATCTTGATAATTAAACTACTCTTTCTAGGAAAGTTTATCACCCAATTAAAATTACCGTTTTAGTTATTATTTATGAATTGAGCCTTGTATAACTTACACTTAAATGCTCAGAATTGTTTCTTCCTGCATTATAATGATTCAAGGTGTTATATGAGATGGACTGAGACATCAACTCCTCATAAAGTAGTTAAACACACATACACTCATATTTCATGTATCTCCATATGTATCACAAGCTCCTTGATAGCACTGCTCTGCAAAGGGCAACTGAGGCCTCAGAACTGAAGGTCTTTTTAGTCTCAGATATATTCTCACAATGTCTTGAATAGCACAGACTAGACCTTCAATCTGTGGATCTCTACCAGAGAGGAGAGAATCTACAATATTAAATCTTATTTCTGTTTTCTGAAGGAGTTGAGGGGGGTGTCTATTCAATTTATCAAACAAATTAAAATTAAAATAAACAATGAAGCACAATTTTCTATATGCCAATCCAAACATTTCTGTGTTGCAAAGTTCCCTCTATTTAAATCATTATTTACCAGGATAAAATAACAGTGCAGAGATACTGATGAAGCATATAGAAAGAAAGGCATAGGGGACATTTACAGAACAGATAATTTTTCTGAGGATAAAGTAGACTAGGGACTGTAATTGTAATGGTACCTTTTTCCTTTCTTTTGCCCATTCTTTTCTAATGTTGTATGTTCAAACCAAATGCTGACTGGAAACTTTTTCCCTTTTTACATTCCACTCTTCTTCCCCCTTTCAGGAATGCCAAACACAGTGGCAGTAAAGATTGTCCAAATTAAAACAAAACTTCTGGTTTCACTTAGTCCTATGGGTAATGTACTTATCTCTTCCGTAAAACACGGTGGGAACATTGGACTTTAAAAGTGTAATCTGAAAATCCTATTTTCTTACAAGCCTTATTAATATGAAATGACTCAGTGACAGTCAGAACTCCCATTTAAAATAATAGAAGAACATTTCATAGCCAGTCCTCTGCTCTGTCCTCACTTCCAAAACACTGAAAGCTCACCTTGCTAGGCTTTTGAAGGTTAATTTGACAAAACCCATTTTGGAGTTGTTTATCTTTTTCTTTAATGTGCAAACCTGCAGACATTTCCTAGGCCTCACACTGGCAAACACACAGGTAATTTGTGAGGAGATGAACTGTAACAGAGCCACACTTCACTCCTCCAGCTCCTGCTCCCAAGCATTTCAGCCAACCACCACAGCTTCCCCCACACACTCCCATGCACCCCAATACAGCCAGTCAGGCTGGCTCAGGATGAGTGAGACTGTTGCCCTCTATTTTAACTCAAGAGCCAGGCTTTTACTTCAAAGAGCTGCCCTAGAAGCTGTCTTCCAGGTAAAGATTTGCTCAGAAGGGCTGGAGATAGTGTGGTGGAGTGCCACAGTCCCAAGAGCCCTGAGCCAGCACGCAGCCCAAGGAGAGCTGAACATGTCTCCCCAGTCCTAAAGCTCTCTCCCCAGTGCTCCTGGTTGGGGTGCAGCTACTGAGACTATTCAAGCAGTTGTATGGAAATACATCTTACAGTATTTGCCTGAGTCCAGACTCAGAATATTGGGGGAACTCTTCGGAATAAGTGCATGCACTGGGCAAGAATCCTGACCCCACTCTCAAGAAGGCTCATGCCACAACTCTGGCTGTCAAAAGAACTGAGTTTGCTCCACCCTCCGTACCAAAACTTGGCTGCTCTGGTGGTCAGAAACTCTCACCCATATTTAATCACAGCCTGCTTACTCTCACTTATTCTTGCTGCCAGCATTGTGCACACATTTTCTTCCCTTGCCTAACACCAGACACTGATTTCTTCATAGACATTCCTATTTTGTTCTGGTTTTCTGAATATTCTTTTAAATGCTATGTCTTCCATTCTTCATCAGTCCTTCTCTATACTCTTTCGAGTAAGAAGAGCCTCAGCATTTCTAAGAACAAAACTGAGACCACAGGAGCATGAGTTTGACTGCATGGAAGGAGAAACAAACTCTAGCTTTTGTCTTTAGGGCAGCAAGAGGAGGGGAGGTCAAATAGGTTACCTGGATAGAGAGAAGTGGTAGGAACAACACTATCAAACAGTTTGGTAGAAGAAGTTAAAGTGGGAATTAACCAATTTAATATGCCAACTATCATTTCCATGCTTTCCCCTTGGGATAGCTGCACACAAGGGCAGCAGGTCCAGGTCTATTAGGGCAGCTGCCAGTTCAAGGCAGGACTCAGGTGGTAAAGCAGGATATAATCTAGTGCTGGATCTTTCCCACTGAGAGCTGCTGATGTTGCATCGTCTTGCATTGAAAGTGCCCCTCGAGAACTTGGAGCTAACCAGAAGGAAGGAGCAGGTTGGAGTGATGACAATCTCTCTCTCTCTCCAGGCAAGCAGATGGGAGAATTGGTAACCTTTGAGAAAATCAGAAGGTAATCCCTAGATCTATCCCTCTTGCAAATGAAGCACCAGGCTGGAGAAGCTAAGTGAACATACTGTCATGCAAAGTAACCATGGAGTCACTCAAATGTAGTGCTGACAACACAACTGAAACATCAGTGGCTCCCTAAGTGTTTTAAGCCTTAAGAAATAAGATGGGTGTACTTAACTACATACTACAGTCAGAAAACAGTCACAGAAAAACTGTGAAAGCAAGGCAATGAGTGGATCCTCTTAACACCAAGATTTAACATGCATGGCAAAGACAGAGCAGGGGTGCTGGTGGGGTAGAAATGATCAGACAAAGCATGGCAGAGAGCGACACATAACCTGCAAGGGCTGAAATGCAGAAATATGCAGAAAAGCAGTAAGTGGAGTGCTCATAGAGGACTTTTATCATCCCTACACAGATTGGGCAAAATGGGATGTTATGCAAAGATGACATTTTTAGGTGCTGTTTCAGAGAGCAGCTGCTTAGGAAGCCCGGAACAGATGCAACTCTTAATTTTAAATGACCACAGAGAAGGTTATAGGACGAACTGACAAAAGTGAACACTAACAAATTGCAACAACAGATGGTATTCACCCTCCCAGTTTGTAAAGAGCTCCAGGACACAATAACTGACTACACACACTAAGAAGGGGTGTGCAGGTTTTTTTCCTAAAACTGATTTTGTACCTGAGGACTGGGAGGTGGCACACATGGTCCCAACATTCTGAAAACACTCCAGGTAAGATCCAGGCACATAAAGATCTGTAAACTTAATGCCATATCACCAGAAATTACAGAAACAGAGTAAAATCAATAGAAATAAAATATGTTAAAAGAGTTTAACCTGGCTTTTGTAGATTTGTCTCACAGACCTATTGAAGTACTCTGAAAAGGTCAACCAACCTTTGGATAAGGGTGATCTGGCTAATAGAGTCTGCTTGGATCCCCAAAAGACGCTTGACAAGGCCCTCACAAAAGACTTCTTGGGAAACTAAGCAGCCATAGCTTAAGAGGGAAAGTTCTTGGGTAAACAATTGGTTAAGAGATAAAAACAGAGGGCAGAGGGCATGATCTTTCTTACAAGGGGGGAGCAGGACCAGTGGACTTTGCCAGGACCCATACTGCAGAATTCACTTCTATATGACAAGAAGAGGCTAAGCTGTGAGGTGACAATATAATTTAGGAGACAAAACAGACAATGCATCTGTGAAGAGCTGCAGAAGAACCTTATTAAATTAAGCAACTGGGTAATAAACCAGAAGAAGAAATTAAACGGAGATAAATGTAGTGATGCACATGGAAGAAAATTCTGGCTTTACATTATGATGCCCTTTGAAATGTCCATAAAAGTGTCAGATTCCTATTTGCTCAGAAAGGCAAACTGAATTCCAGGAATTATTACAAAAGAAGCAGAAAGCAAGGCAAAGAACATCCAGCAGAAATGTCTACATATATTTCCCTGTCAGCCCCTCCTTTCCCATAACTTTTGAACTGACTGACCCCACTCAAGCAAATTTGACAGAGGTAGCAATCTCAAACACTTTTAAGCTCCAAAACCTCAATCTCATTTCTAGGCACTGGTGAAAACACAGCAGAAGTTTGTTAACCCCAGCAGCCTCAGAAGGGTTTGTTGCACAGCATACACACCCCTCCTTCAGGTGTAACAGTATTACCACTTCTGCAGTAAAACCCCAAGAAAATAGAGCATAGCAGACAGAGCTATGCAATTCTTTCTGATGTAAGAACTCAAATTCACCCAGCTTGATAAATATGTATGTGTCTCCAAAACTCAGAGCATATTTAATGTCTGTTCCATGACTTTCTTCTTTAACAACTGTCTATAACAGCAATAAAACCTGTTTCTATTTAAAAAGGAAATTACTAAAACAATGTGCAACAAATGAAGAAAAAATTAAACACTAAAATATTGAGCACAGATGTTGGGTTTTTTTTCCCTTAGTTTTGGGGCTTTTTCTAAAGCTTCCATCAATAATGTGGAATTTACCCTGCAATTTACTGTGAGCTGAAGTGACTGACAAGAGCAACCAAGATACCTCAAACCAGGTCACTCAGACTTTTTCTTGCTGTTTTGTGATTAAAGGGTGACCACAAAAACCTTTACATTCTGCAGAATGACATGCTTGGTTGGTTAAATATGCAGGCAATTAACACAGAGATAACATGCATTTCAATGGAGGTCCCATTGACCCCCATCTCCTGACTGCAACCTTTGCCCTGAAAGCAGACAGCTTAGCAAAAATATTCAATTAATAAAAAGCCATGAAGGGCAACAACTCCATTTCAATTAATTTAAAAATAAATAGTGTTTACTGCTCCATATTTAATAAGTTAATAAAAAACAACAGCAAAATTAATATCACAAGCAGCAAAGGAATGTGCCTGAACGATCTTTATAAACATCACATAAAAATACCCAACTCTTTTTCTCCTTTGTTTAGAATAAACCAGAACATTCTATATGCAATGAAATAAAGAAAGCCTGTTGTTTAATACATTTGAGGCTCTTCTTTCTTGCCTCTGCCCGTGTCCTATCCCAAGTGTGATGCTACAGCTTGCTGCAGTGATTCCCATCCCTCTCTTCAAGCATTTCCAGCCTCTTGTCTCATACCTCTACCTCCCTCCCAAATGCCTTCTTGGCCAAAACCAGCACAAACTCTGGTTCCACCATAGTGGAGCAACTGGTGAATTACTGTAGTTATTCAGGCAGACCAAAACTAAATCCATCCCACATTTCTTGCAACAGGCCAACTGAGTGCCCATTCTACATAAATGTCCATTTTCTGAAAATATTTAACTTTAATTTGAAAGTCCCAGCCCTCTTTTGCTTTAAACTAGACAATAAGTTGTAAACTTCTATGTGAATAAGAAATTGACAGCTTGGAGACTCTGAAATTGGAAAGCAAACTAAGAAAATTCAACCATTTGTAAACTAAGAAAATTTAACCATTTGTAATTTTTTATTGAAATTTGTAGTTTAGGGGTCCAGAGAAACCATGTATCACACCACTGCCATCTAATGGAAGAAAACATCAGCCAATTATTGGTCTTGGGGAAGACCCAGTCAGACAAAAACTATTTCATCAAGTAAGAGAGTCATTCCTAGCACCCCTAACGAGGCCTCCTCCTTTTCTCATCTATAAATTCAGCTCTTCTCAGAACATTCTGGGTTGAAAAAACTCACTAAATGTTATCCAAATGTACGATTATTCTCAGGAGAGCTGAAAGACTGGTTTGGTTTGGGGTTTTTTGGTGGGTTTTTTTTTGGAGAATTCAGTAATTAAAAGAAATGCTGTTTAACTCCATTCAAAATCCTAGTATTACTTAGGGTAGCTAAACTGATTGTGGACCCTGGTCTTTTTCAAAGACCTGGGCTGCAAAGTCCATAGGACAAGGTTGCCTTTTAGTTATTTTTTTGTAGAGTACAATTGTTTCCTGTACTGCTGATTAGCACCTAGAGCTTTACTGCTCACATACCTGTACATGGCTACCATAGCCTAAATAGATGGAGCAATATTATTAATGCCTGGCAGTTCCTTTCCCAGAAGTGGTGTGGGTGTGTTTTTTGATCAGCATTGAGGGAGCTACATCTTTATTGCCAGCGTTTATGATTTTTCTCCTGTGTTGCACATTCATTCCTGCTCAAGCAATCCTGCACCATCTCCAGACAGGCAGCCCTCAGACACCCGGAAAGACAGATGTAATAAAAATGATAGCAAGGTCTCTTAGTGTTTCACAGTATACCCTCTACCAAGAAAGAGAACATCTACTTAATTCACTTGGGTAGGCAAATGCTGCTCTTTGAAACAAAAGCAGGTGGTGTGCAGAAAGAGGGGAAAAGCGAGCAGCGACCTCTGTGCTGGCAAACCACAGAAGTGAAGTCGCGCTGTAATTCACAGATCTGATTCAGAATGGTTCCTGTTGAGTACCCACGCTCAATAAGAGCCTGTCAATTGGATTCACTATCAAATTGTCACTATATCAAGGCAGCATATGTTTTGCATATGCTGTATACTCTGAGAGAGCCTAAAGGAGTAGGCTCTAGCAAACCCAAGGAGCTGGGCACTGTCCTCCTCCTGCCTCTGCCCCGGGTTTCTACAGGTCGGCTGCTGTGCTGAAGGTCCTGAGACTTTTGAGAAAGTAACTTCTGAACAGAGCACCATCACTTTTAGAAGAGCTGACTTGCCTTCAAGTAACCAGAGGTCGAACAGATTTACTGGTAAATAGGATGCTGTATCGTGGCATCAGAAAAAAAGTTTAGCAAAGTAATTCTTCAAGACATTTGAGGAAGCCAAGGCATTGTAAGGAAGCTTTCAACAAAGCTGATTATGAGCCACTGTTCAGATAAAAAAACTCTCTTCTGTTCATTTCTGTGATATGAAATAGATATTTCCAAGTCTGCTGAGACCACTAAGAACCTACTAGTATTACCCAGTCCCAAAATGCACTTCAAGTGCATGCCAAGCTATTGGCAAAGTTTTATACAGACCAATGAATCAAAACATTAATCACTGTGTACAATGGAAATTTAACTTTTTTATTTCTCTGGAAGGAAACAAAGCTAAACCAATTGTTTGTCAGTGATATGGGCCTGCAGATTTTGGAAGCAGTAAATTAAGAATAATCACAGATTAGATATGTCACAGAATACTTGAGCATCTTTGGTCTCCTTGCAGAAAATATTTGCTAGGCCATGAGTTCATTTATGAAAAGATAATGACCCAGGAAATTTTTTCCTTAATTGCAAAGAAGCCGTTTAAGAAAGTGTCTGGGGAACTAATTAGGAAGGAGTTTCCTCTGTAGAGGACCTGGCTTTAAACTCACTAAACAACTTTTAGAGGTCTTGCTTGAGACAGAGCACTGTTTAGAGGCAGTCAGGAATGTTTGCTGAGGTGCAGCCGCATTCTGCAGGCATTGGAGTGGGGACATCTCAGTCCTCACCACGGTGACACACTGCTGGCATGCTCCAGCTATGATGACTTGCTGGGCACAACTCATTGAATCCTCTCCTATTTCACTTCAGCAGATGTGAAAAGCATTCAGAAATATACAGACAGGACAATCTCTACCTCTAAGCTAAAAGGAGATTTTGCAAGACGCTTGCACATTTGCCAAGACATAATAATGCCTGCTGGCCCACCCAACAGGTGCCAGGAAGATAGCTTTGTTATGATACCTAAACACCCATGAACACACCACCTGGAAATACAAGGAGACAGCTATGTAGCTATTTTTAATACATATATATGCAGCTTTCTCACCCTCCCAGATAGCTCTTGGTAACTTCTTAAAGTGGTCAGATTCACAGAGCATCACAGCTCATGAGCCCAGAGATCAAATGAGCTTTTATTTGCTAAGCTAGGGTGCGAATTTACACATCATTCGTGAGGAAACAACCTCATGTTTTTCTACTGGCAATTCCTTTCACTTTATTTTGATGTATGCCTGCCGTCATGAAGTTTAGATGTCTCCTTTAGTTGATTTTCTTTTTTAAAGACTTGACTCTTGGTCTCATGTGGTTCCATAGTAATATCACTTTTTAATTTAAACAGAAAAATATTATCTCAACCTTTATTTATAGAAACCACAGGAGTGAAAGTAAAAAAAAAACCCTGAAGTTTAAAAAACCTCCCATAAAACAGACAAAAAACCTCCAAATATTTAAAAATTTTAAACAACTGGCCTCATGTTGTTTAATGTATCTTACCAAAACACACAGCATTGCAAGTTTGCTTTTTTCCTTTCAGCTGTTTCAAAATGAGGAATCAGTGACACTGTTGAAGACTTTGTCCTTCTCTCTCTGGAGATTTGGCTTTATCAGCTGGCTTGCTAACCAGAAGTGGTAGAGCTCAGCTTAGTTTGTGCACTCTGTTCAGGAGACCCAGGAGCAGAAGGAGCAGATCAGTTGTGGCTGCTGCAGGTCAGTGGTGAGAGGGATCAGCAGAGCCACACACAAAACTTGCTGAACGCTCACCCCACTCTTGGGACTCTCGGCACGTGTCCAGCTTTCACAAACACCTCACTGTCAGAAAACCCGATGAATTAAAATATTCTATATTGCTACACTTTAATAACTTGAGAACTTTTATGCCACTAATTACATAACGCTTTGGAGTAGATCAAAAAGGAAAAAAAAAAAAAGGAAATGTGAACAAAGAAAATTAAAAAAACCCAGCACATCTATTGCTACTCTGGCATCGAAAACAGGACTGATTTACTAGCTACACAAGTCTAGAGTTTCAAAATTAAATAAGTCTGTTTTACAAATTATTTACTTTCTACAAGATCCATTTCCCCTTGAAGCACACTGTGCATGCCCTCCTATTGTGAACAGTTTACAGTCTGTGATCAGGCACAGACCTACTTCTCCGGATTTTTCTCCCTTTCAAAATGGCAATTCTGAGAATCATAAATTACACAGCACAGTTATTGTAATTCGAGCTTATTCCCAATAAATAAAATTTATTAACTAAATAGCTTTCTCTGTAGCTTAGCTCTTTCCTACCAGCTTATTATTTTACACAGACTTGCTTCACAATGCTAGTCACAACCAAATTGTGGCATCTTAAGTACAAGAATGTGAATTTAAAAATACAAAGTAAAAATGCATTATTCCATATAATCACAAATAACCTTGATTCTTCATAGATTATGTCCACAGAATTCTTAGTAAAATTTGAAGTTTTGAAAGTATTTTATCTAACACACATATCAGGGTATATCTACTATATGAATATAAGCTTTGTTTACAGAACACCAGAGCAGAAGCCTCCAGCTCATTAAGCTCCCAATGCATTGGAGTATTTAGGGATGCTGGTGAGCTTAAGTGTATGAGTTGCAACACTGACACAAGGCAGGACAGACTCCTTCTGGGAGATATGAAACATCACTTTATCATGCCATTCCAATTATCTCCAGCACTTATAGTAAGCCTCCAGTTATTCCAATTCTGTTACACAAATAAACTCTCGATTTATAAAATAGGTCATGGTAAATTTTACATCCTGGTCTAAAAACAGCAAGGCAACTGGAGAAATAAAATTGTATGTGATATATGGTGGGGTAACACAGATGACGTCATGGCATGTTTTTTTTTTTAACCATAAACCTACCCCAATCCTAATGAGTGCATATCTGCATCCACAGTTTTCATACTTTAAAAAGAAATAGATCATTGCTAATGTTTCTCAACTAGAAAAATGTCATAATGAAATACTAAAATTATAAACAGAGTCACTGTAGTTCCCCTCGTCATGTTAGGCACATTTCTCTCCTAAGACAAACCCTGCTATTCAACATATCAAGTCACCCATGGTTTGAAAAAATATACATAAAATGAAGAATATACCACTGAAGTGTTTGGCTCCTACAAATTACTGTGATTCATAGGTTTTATTTATTTAAAAAAAAAATTCCCACAAGTGGAATTTCAGACTTTTAGTCATTCTCCTGTGCTCATCATCTAAGGTACTAGCAAAATAGTCAAAATCACGCAAGTCCCTGATTAAACCAGGAAGCAAATCTGCATGCATGCAATTACAGTGTCTGCAAGGGCAGACACAGATGACAGTAATTCATACTCTAAGAAATGGACTCGTGTATTTGGCAGATTAACTGTTCTGTATTCCATTGCTATGAGGTATGGAAAGTGTACTGTGAAACAGCCATTACTCATTGCCTCAGCTCTGAGCACGCAGGTCTGTCAAAGGCAAGCCAGGCTGCAGAGGCTGGGGGGCGAGGGCTGGAAAGAGAAGATTCCAGATTAACACTTCTCTTGAATGGTTTCCTTTATTTCATTTCCCCCACTTTTTAAATTAGCAAATACAGTAGGCCCAGAAGGGGAAATGTGCAAGGGGAAGAGGGAGAGAGAGGAGGGAAAGGGAAAAAGCAAAAGCAGCCAAAACTCTGCAACTTGTTCATTAGGGGTTTTGTGTTTGAACATCTGAATGAATCATGTGTCTGTTTTTCATTATTCTCCATATGTATTTGTTCTCTGCTTTGTTCAGAGATTTCTGGCCATGTTGTCATGACTGTGCTTATTTTGTTTTATATATTGCTCTGTTACTTCTCCTCTGTCTCACTTAGCAGTTACGCCATCAACAATGAGCAATCTGAAAATGAAGGGTTATGTCAAAAGGTGTCCCTAGCAAACTCCCTTGCAGCCTATATGATTACTTTAGATCTGACTTCTTAATTCAGACCAGAGAGAAATCCTTAGATAACACTGCTCCTTATCATGACAGGAATGCTGTGGGTATCTTTTTAAAAATCTGAGGAACAATGGAGAATGACTTAAAGCACATCTTCCTCATTTCACCAAAAGGAAAGCTAACACTTCTTGCTAAACAGTAACCTGTTTTAACAGATCTGCTGTTACATGGAGGTTTTGTAGTAATTTCTTTGCTAAATTAAATCTTTCCATTTTTAGCTTTACTCTATACCTTGGTCAACACACAAATGACACTGAAATAAATTCTGAAATCACTAGTCATGTGATAATTTCTATCATCTCCCTGAATTTAATCCACCCTACTTAATTGGATACACATCACAGGATGATGTGCTCATTTAACAAGATAATCTCTTACTTGGCAGAAAGTGAGTGAGACCCAAAAGAATGGAAAGGAGAAAAAAATTGTGGTTTTTTTCCTTTTTTGATCTTTGAATACTGGGGCTTTTTTGGGTTTGGGGGGAAAGGAGGATTGTGTTGTGTGGGGGGAGGGGTTGGGGGTTGTAGGTGTTTGTTGGTTTTTGCTGGGGTTTTTTCCTAGGAAATAGATGTAGACTCCACTGTTTTAGAGACAGTTTCAACTTCTGGAAAAGTCTTGGAGCAAATAGTTGTATGAATCCATTCACAGACCCTCAAAGGCCGTGATCAGTCCTGTGCAGCACAGATTCAGGAAGAGTGAAAATGTCATATCGTCATTTTGTCTACAAGTATGTGACCAGTCTTATGAACAACTCAGTATTACATGTTTTAGTTAAACCTTGATTCTCTTCCATAACTTGTGCAGGGAGGAGAAAAAAGGTCTAGCCGAAAATGCTGTGAAGTAGGTGCCAAACTGATTAGCAGATCCAATTTAAAAAATAACTTCTCAATGGCTCAGTATTGCACTACCTGGTGTACCGAGATGGTTCCCTCAAAAGTCTTCCCCAGGTCTGTTATTACTCACTCTTTTCCACATTATCTTGTCCAGTGGATTAGAGAAACCATTTATTAACTGTGAAGAGGATACTAAAGTGGTAAGTGCTGCAAGCACTCTGGAGGCTTAAGATTATACTCAAATCTTAGTAAATTAAGGAGACCACAGGAAAAAAACCAGGATAAAATTCAATACACACAAATGAAAAGTTCTAGCTCCAGGAGGGAATAATCAACAACCCAGAGCAGAGCACACAATAAGGAATGCCTGGCTGGCAGCAGCACTAGAAGAGAGTAACAAAACTAGGGGCTGCACAGAATCTCTCATTATAAACCAGCATCATTTTTCTCATGCAACATCCTGTACCTCAGAGGTGCATCTATATTTTAAATACATATAAAATTATTTATATGTATATGTCATCGAAGAGGAGAATCATGTGATCACAGAGAAGACAAATGAAACCCTTCCATACTATGTAAAATTATCAAATTTAGGACTATGCCCAGCTCCAAGTTCTTCAGGTAAGAAGTGAGCTGATTAGAGAGACCAGCAAGGTGCAATATATTGAGAAATTTAAAACAAATTGCCTTTTAGGAAAAAGTTAAAGGACTAGTGTTTAGTCTAAGGAAAAAGATAAGGCAGCTGCAGATCAGTCTCCAAATATATATGTCTGTTGCAAAAAGGAAAGGAATAAACTGCTCTGTGTGTCCACTGGGGATAAGAAAAGAAGCAATAGACTTAAATTACATCAAGAGAGATTTGGGTTAGACATTAGGAAATGCTTCATTATAGTGAGGAGAGGGCGTATCATCACAGATTGCCTGAGGAGCTCAAGGAATCTCACCACTGGAGGCCTTTGAGTGAAGGTTACAGAAATACCCCTCAGCAGTGGGTTAGAGTTGATCCTGCCCCAAGGCAGGTCCTGACCTCTTCAGGTCCCTTCCATTTCTGATTCCTGGGAAGCTTTTTCTTTTATTTTGGCAGCCTTACTGAAGAGAAAGAAAATTGTACCCAGCATTTAAAGCAGTAAAACATCTATTATTTTTATGCCATAAAGCATACTGTTAATAAATCCAATCATGTTTATGATCTTTTAATGGCACTACTTATGTCATAAAGATCCATCTTTGAAAATAGAAATAGATATCTCTGCCCTACAGTGTAATACAACAGCATGAAAGCAAACTAACAGAAAATACTATCTCATTGTTATATGGCCCCTATTAAAATAATATTAAAGCTAACTATAATATAAAGAACATTAAACCCAGACATTTTTCTTTCTCAAAATTCTACCATTCATATTCTTCACAATACTTTCACTTCACATTTTGTGTTTCACAAACAGATTCACTCCTTTCCTAGTTTACCACTGGCAATGGGAGCAAAGGAAGTTGTGCTCTCAAGGGTATTCCTTTATAATGCAATCCTGAAAAAAGAAAAAAAAAAAGACCAAACCCCAAACACAATGAAGTCTTGTTCCTGGTGTGATATCCAAGGAAATACACTATGATGTTATCAGAATTCTGCCAGAAAACTGCGCCAAGGAAATCAAACACACATTCAGCAAAAAGCAAATGCACAGCAGTGCAACAGGACAATGGCCCATGACCAACCGGGTTGGTGGAGTTTTCCAAATCTAGAACTGCAGTCTTCCAACTTGCTTTGCTCCTGAGTAGCTAATAAATGCTGTTTCTGGCAGGCAATAGAGAAAGTCACTCACTTCTACAAATCTCAAAAACATCTTTGATACGGGTGGCAGGAATTTTTTCCCATCTCATAATTCCCCCAGAATGCTTCTCTGCTGCTTCCCTTCACCCTCTGTCTGGCCAATCACAGGATAGTCCTAAACTGCAATGCCTTTTCTTTTTACTAACATACAGAAATGCTATCCAGGATGTGCATCTTTTCAGAAGAGCCCACTCTAGTAGATCTTGTTACTCCAAAAGTATTCTGTACACTACTAGTGGAAAGCTACAGAATCATTTTAAGACACAGTTTCTCACCCACAGACTCAGTGACACTGCAGACTCATAAATGAGTAACAATTCTAGTCCTGAGAATCTACTACACACATTAGTCAATATTTTCCTCAGCAAATATAGCTACACACACACATGAAACATGGCATATTTCATTTAAAAATATTTTCATACATTAGCAGAAAAATTAGGAACATAAAACTGGAAGAGGAATTATTTCTATATCTCAGTATTGCAACTTGTAGGTCTATTTGGGTAATAAAAAATATTTTCTTCTTCCATTAGCATACGTCAAGACTTCACAAAAATATAAAAATTAGACCAGGTTTTCCTTGGGAAACTTTTCCCAAATGTTTCTCAGTTCTATATAGGAAATCAATTTGCATCACTGATGATATCATTCAAATCAGACAGCACTACGTGGTTAGAAGGTAATTTACTCTTCTGCTGAAGCAATTTGATACTTGTTCTGATTTGTGATTTTCATTTTGTTTGTTAATGAAAAAAATTAATGAGCAATGTTACTGGAAACACAACTCAAAGCTTTGGCATTATTAAATATGTTTGTAATATACTGTGCATTATGTTGATTGCACAGTTGGAGCCAGAGCTTTGGCAGTCAAGCCACCAGTCAATCATTCAAACTGGTAATGAACTCACAGGGTGGACACTTTGCACATACCTTTGCACTGATTCGTGTTTTTGTCAAGAATTGCCTTTGTGGATACAATTTTCCCATACCTAGAGAAAACAAAAATCAGAGGTACAAGTTACTATATTTTAGTAAAGTACGTAGTGATTTTTGCATGCATATATAAAACATACAAGAGGTCTAGAGTTCTTGAAAAATGTTCATCTGATACCCTGGAGAGATCCCTTATGCCACTAGCTCAAACACCTTTAGAGTTCCCCAAGAGCACTTGCCACAACCTGTCCATCTCTGGTTTGTGCACTGCCAGCATAAATGCCAACCATAAGAAGGATTTTAGAACACTGACAACAGTAAAGAGGCTTCTTTGACAAAATTATTTTAAATTTGTTTAGTTTAAATACAGATGGACCACATTCCTTCTGGATTAAGGAAAATGCAGGAATTATGGCCATTTTCATACACAGGCACTCACAGCTGTGCTCATGTGTACAACCGTGTCTATATATATACATTCTATCTAGTTTGGATAAACAGAACCTTTGAGGGTTTGTGTGCATCTCCCCAGCTCTTGCCAAGATGAATGTTAATACTCATTTGAATTTATATCACCTCCCATAGATAGAGTGGCACTGCACTCCAATTTGATAGACTTAGCATGGTGCAGAGGGAATTCGGGCAGCTACAACTTGTTATATGAAGCAACTAGACCATAAAATAAGTATCTGTGTTTACCTCACAGAGGTTAAGACTAAAAATGCAAACTTAATAGTAAATACAGTAAGTATCCTGGTACAAAATCCTGGTAAAAGATCACAGAAGATGGCATTTATGGATTAACATAAGACATCAGAAGAATAAGTAAAATAATTTTATTTTTCAAATCACTGATATATCTTCATCTTCACTGAAGAGAACTTCCCCTAAAATGCCATTTCCCACATTTTTTTAAAAAAGCATTGTTGATACTTTGATATACTGGGCTTTTGTTTGAAGTACTTTTCCATGAAACACAAGTTTCCACATCCACAAAGGACATAATACTACAAAAGATTCAAGACAATTATGTTTTCTAAAGGCAAATCAACATCCATGGAAAATAACCAACATCGATTACAAACCATTGAAATGTATGACATTATGTATGACACATATGTAGACAAATGCCTATTTGGTTAATCTTTATTAACAGCAATATAAATTTAAATATAAATGACTTCCACTTGCAGTCCAGAAACCAGAATTTGGAAAATCTTGCTGCTATTCCCTTCTCTGCCTCAAGAGGAAATCCATGTCTCCCACTATACAGAAAAGAACTCAAGAACTCTAACGGCAGCTAGAGCATTGTACCACATATTCAAGGACACACTCTTCTTTGTCCTATGGGTCTGAAAACATACTCAGGAAACCAGTAAAAAAATATAACAAGCAAACAAACAAACAAACAAACCCCAAAAAGTAAAAACCAAAAAACACAGGGAGACAAAGAGGGAATGGTACCATAACTCAGAGTGTGAAAGAGACCCTTGGGTTTCAGTCTGGGATCAAGAAAACACTTAAACACCTCATGAAAGGGAATAGCACCTACAGGAAACACTGGGAATGGCCTAATAAACATACTCTTTGATACCAGCAAAAATTTGAGAGAAAGTTCTCAGCTGAAGTTTCCATACTGCAAGTGACATGTAGCCACTCAGCTTAAGATAAAGGGCACTGTCACTCCCCCTCTCTTTCCTCTGCTCTCCAGAATGATGCAAAGTGAGACTTTCCATTTCACTGTTTTTCCTTTGCCTAAGAATCCGCAAACACATTTGTTTCCATTTGATTTCATTTGAGGAAGAAAAGTGTGTTTTGCTACATTTTGTTTCAGTCTGAAACCAGTCAGGAGGAGGAGGAAAAACTGACCTAAGGGTATTAACAATTTGTGTAAACTAAGTCAAGCCCATTCAGATATCTTTTAGGAACCAAAAAATTCATACAAGCCTTCCTTCCCTTCACCTCTCTCCACCACCTTTTTTTTGCTGACTCTGTAGACCAGAAGGATTTTGGGCTCTGAAGGCAGGCACAATCCATTGCTCACTGCGCTGTGGTGGGTAGATGGGCAGGTAGTTGAGAATCTCTTTTGCCATAGCTGGCTCCACTCCAAACAAATACATAACAGATTTAATGTTAACCATGAGATCACATGCTTTTCTAAGCTCAGGTGTTTCCAGAATTGGGGCCTTTATACTCACTCATGTTCTACTTAATTTTATAATTCTTCATGGTAGTACCTGAAGTTGACTTTGGCCTCTAAGATATTAGAGCACACATCTTAAGAAGGGAAAAAAAAAATTCAGCTCAGTGATTTATGGCTGTTCAGTGGGTCAACCTACCCAGCAGGAGATTTGGCCTGTGCAGCACATCTTCATTTATTTGATTTACTTAGATTTAATATCAAATACATGGAAAACATGCAAAAACACACCTATCTTGTACACTAATGTGCCTCTGACAGATATATGGGAAAAGGATCCAACAAAAATCAGCAGCTAACCCACAACAACCTCAAATAAAACACAACTTCTATCTAAACTTCCACCAAAAACCAATACCCAGCCTCCATTTCAGTCCAGCCACTCCTAATGAATTGATATGTTGTTTCACCCAAGTCATGTGAGAGCTAGAAGTTTACATTTCTTGCCAGCAGAGACAGGCACTTGTGGTTCCGCTGATTTTATTACGGATTCCGTAGAGTTATTTGCTACGTACTGCAATCCTGCAAGCACTTAGTTACAGATTTTACTCACAGAATTCTGTTTCAGTCAGGAAATGCTTCTCCCCACATTCAAAGTTATGTGCACACCTTCAGGTTTGCAAAATCAGACATCAGAGTGGTAAGAGGCACCCCAATAACAAACACTGTTGTAGGCAATTAGGCATATGTCGGCGATTTCATCCACTGCTATAAACCCTGAGTGCTACCTCAAGAAAGTAATTGGAATTAATTTGGACACTGTTTTACTAAATATTTCAGTAATTATTCTACAGTAGTCAGAACATCAGTTCTGATGAGGAATGTTAGTTTGTGTGCTGCATGAAATCAGGGAAGGTATTTTGTTCCTACAAATGCAGTCATATTTCTTTCTCTCATGTGTGAAGTGTAGTATTAAACTACAGCTCATCTCCAAAGTTGTTTGGCTTTCTGCTTGTTTTCCTTTAATCATGATTTGATTCACGCAGAAGTACAAAAAAATGTATTCAATGGGAATGTTCACAAAAATAAGGATAAAATACATCACAGGAGTTTACCTCTTGTTTTCTTACATTTAAATGGAAATTATTAAAAAATTCAACAGCTTGCACACCTGTGTTCTACAAACTACTGATATCATTAATGTAAAGAAATAACAGGTATGGTCTCCTTGTTGTGAGAAAATGAGAGCATTATTTAATTTATACATACATACATACAGTTCATGGAAGTAGTGGTCAAAGATACTGGATCAAAAATCCTGATTGTAAAAGGATGACAGTAGAATTGAGTTCACCTCAATGCCATATTACCAACTCTTTAAAATAATGGCGGTATCATTAATGATATCCTACTGCATCACACTAGTCAAAGAAACAGAGATAATGAATCTGAGATGGATAGCTCCAGAATATATCTACAGAGCATCTGAACTGAAGTTGCTGTTCAAAATGTTTCCAGACCCCCTTCCTGAAGTGTTCTCTAAATGCACAGTAACCACTAACAAAATTGTTCAAGTGCTTTTAAAAATCCTTGTATTTATATATATTCAATTATGCTTTTAATTCTTTTTTATGTAATAATTTTCATGGAAAACCAGGTGTTCAGATTTTGAAAGAGCTTCCATGTCAGGAGCAACTGCACAGACAAGGACTCCACCACATTAATGAAGAACCCATGCAGTGAAATAGTGACTGGTTGTCTTCATTGTTTCTCATAACATATAAGGACTGCCCAGAAAATCATAAAGTTTAAAATCTGCAGGTTCCAGAATACAGAGCTACTTGGGGAACTCATTGCACCAGCCCACACTGATGGCCCAACAGAGACATCACTACCAAAAGCTATTGGACAGCTTCTAGAAGGGAAAACCTTTCATGAAATTAAAAGCAAAGACACATGGAAGTCACATACCACCAGAAACTTTGAGAGATATCAGAGTAGCATCATCACATGTTGTCCCTGTTTTAACATCAGGCACCTCCACAGCTGCTGAAACAAATTCCTATCTGGCCCGGCTCAGCCCAGCCACTCTTACATTTAAAAAAAAACATTCAGCTGGGGGTGGAAATACCTTCTTAGAAACATAACCAATTCTACTTTACCTTGTATATATCAGTGAAACTGTTGAAGTCATTTGACATACACTATTAAAGTTACAAAGTAATTTTAAATATTAAAAACTTAAAAAAAATTAAAACTCTTCACCTACCAACAGCAGGAACATGTCACACAAAAGGCAGAACTAAGGGAAGAGCCCACAGAACTCTGCACAGAGAAACAATCTCCCTGTTCAGTCCTGGCTATAGAGCTATGTCAAAAATCACTCTGGAGAGCCCCATCCCATTGCACCCCACCTTTTCAGACTACTCAGCAGACTCAGGAAAAATGCAAGCAATGCAAAATAAGCCCTTAATGTATGTACATCAAAGCAGATCACTTTAAGAGCTTTCAGGCAGGCGGTCGATCAGCACTTACACTGCAGACAAAGCCCAACGCGATCATTTCCAGGAAGTTATTTGATAACTGCTGTTAAAATGGAGATAGTTCCTGAAGGAAACCATTCAGCTGTGAGTGATACCCCTTGTAAGATGCATGAACCTTAACCACAGCCAACCCCAAGCAGAGGAGCATTTGCTGTCTCAAAGCACACAAAGAATTTGAGCCATTTCTCCTCCTGCCCATGGGGGGCTAGGGTGCAGGGAAGGTAAGGGGACAGCTAGGGTTAGGAGACAAGTGACATTCACCTAAGGATTAGCTCTTAATAAAATACAGCTTTTACCCAATTCCATTCCACTGTTTGTATGCTTTAAAAAAAAAGTGAAGCTTGGAATTGAAACTCAAGTAACAAGTGTACAGAACTCTCCCTTGCTTAGTGGAGTTGTCAAGTAATTTCTGAGTTCAGAGCTTAATAATTATATCCCTAGCACTGAGTTCACTCAAGGCCTCAAGCATTGCTCCGAGCACAATCCACCCAACTGAAAACAGTCTGCGTTTCTGGGCGTTTAGGTAATGTATGCTTTTATCTTGGGAACTTTTGTACTGGGATGAATTTGACCAGCAGTAATTGGATTTAGATAAGCAACTCTGAGGCTCTTTGATTCTTGTGAATTAATATCTAAATAGCATAACTAGGTTTATTTTGTTTAAAGCAGACTCTATTAGGCAAATCATGGGTTTTGGGAGAAAATAAAGCCCACATTATGAAGACCTGAAGTACGAAAAGAACGGCTGTTGAATTTCTTGGAGAGACATTTTTCCTATAATACACTGTGACATGAACTTACAACATCCAAATACACACAAAGGGGAAATTCACTCTAAAAAATTTTTTCAATATTGGCATGATAATTTCTGGGCATTTAATCTACTCCATGGCATTTTAAATGCTTACATTTTTTCCCCAAAATATAAGACATTACTATTCTGTCCCTTAACAAAGCCTGAGTTGCTTTGTTGCCCTTTCTCTGTATATTATTTTTCATTAAAAAAAAAAAAAAGAAAATTTAAGACAAAATTCTTATATTCACACAAAAATACAACAAGAAAATACATGCCACTCAGAGCACCTCACACAGACCAGTGCGTGGCCTGGGGAACCAACAGAAGGAGCTACTTGCAGGGAACTGATGGTGTCCTGCACTGACAAAACCATGCTTCTGTAAGAGTTTAACGTTTGGATGCTCTGTCTTCTCTAATTACTTTGGTCTGGCTGTCATGTTTACAAAAATCATTCCTTCACTCAGTAAAATACAAGCTTTTGACACTGTCTCTCACAGTATCCCGCTGGAAAAAATGTCCAGCACACAGCTGGAAAAACACATCATGTAATGGGCGAGCAACTGGCTCATGGGCTGGGCACAAAGGGTCACAGTGAATGAGGGGACATAGGGCTGGGCATGGTCACTAGTGGGGTTCCACAGGGCTCTATCCTCAGCCCAGTGCTCCAAATCTTCATAAATGGCTTGGACATATGACTGGACGGGATGCTAAGTTTGCAGAGAATACAAAAGTGGGAGGAGCTGTTGTGTCTCCCAGGGGTAGAGAGACCTCAACAACTCACAGGACTGTGCAATCACCAACAGTACGAAGTCTAACAAGGGAAAGAGTGACAGATTCTGTGCTTGGGACAGGGCAACGCTGGATGTGCGGACAGACAGGGGAATGAGAGGCTGGAGAGCAGCACTGCACAAAGGGACCTGGGGATCCTGGTTGATGGCAAGTTGAACGTGAGCCATCAGTGCCCTGCCAGCCAGAAGGGCCAACCCTGTCCTGGGGGCATCAGGGACAGCATTGCCAGCTGGGCAAGGGAGGGGATTGTCCTGCTCTGCTCTGCACTGGGGTAGCCTCACCTCGAGTGCTGGGGGCAGTTTTGGGTGTCATGGGCTAAGAAAGGTATAAAGCTAACAGAGAGTATCCAAAGGAGGGCTGTGAAGATGCTGAGGGGTCTAGAAGGGAAGTCATATGAGGAATGGCTGAGATCATTTGGTTTGTTCAGCCTGGAGGAGACTGATGGGAGACCTCATTGCAGCCTGCAACTTCCTCGTGAGGAAGAGGAGGGGCAGGCACTGATCTCTTCCCTGTGGTGACCAGTGACAGGACCCGAGAGAATTGCCTGAAGTTGTGCCAGGGGAGGTTTAAGTAAAGGTTCTTCACCCAGAGGATGACTTGGATGGTCCTAGTGGGTCTCTCCCAATTCTTCACAGAATATTCTGTGAAGTTAGTAAGCAATTTAGACTAACAACTTGTCCAAGAGTTTCAGAAACATCACAAAAAAAGGGAGAGGGGCCTTTTAAATCTTTTGTCTGTACATCTAAACCAGCCCTGGACTTTCAGAAGACATCCTGAGTCATTAGCACCAAATTCTGAAAGGGCAGCTCAGCAATTCTGAAACTGAGACCTTCTGTTTCTGTTCCTAACAGCACAATTAGAAGCCTAGTTTAAAGCAGACAGTAATGAACATTGTAGCATGTGGGAAGAGTGAATTTTCAAGAGACTGCAAGCTGATTAATCCCTAAAACATATACATATTCAATAGTATCTTCTGGTACAGATATTTACTACTAAGGGTGTAGTGATATCACTCATACATGGGCCTATTAATCACCATGATCCCACATCCACCAAAAATACATTTTTTGGAACTAGGAGAGAGAAAAAGCTACAAAATCCATAAAATAACTACGTTATATAACATGTCTATAAACACTATTATTGCTTTAGACAAATAAAATCCAAGATCTTACCATTCTATTGAACAGTTCTCCGTTAGGAAGCAAGAACCTAAAAAGCTATTTCAGACTATGGATCATGCCATTTACAGATCATATTCAGAAATCCCACTTTTCAGAAGGTGCAAGCACTATTTATCTCCAATCACAGGGCTCTAATACAGCCCTGAAAGGCTTTGTTAGATCCTTTGGTGCTCTTTTATTGAAGAATAGGGAAAACTTGGTAGCTTTAGTGAAGCTTGCTTCTGGTAAAATTTCAACAACCTTAGAAAGATAATCCGGTAAATAAACAGGCAGGTAAAGAAACACCTATAACTAAAACATTCCTCTGTTGTTAAAATTCTAGCTTTCCTTTCCAAAGGAAAATCTACTGTTATTAAAGCCCAGGAATGTGTCTTGCCTTCACCCTCACTAAAACGAAAGGCTTGACTCACATTAAAATTAGAAATGTATTTACAAGACAACACATACTTACCAAGAAAGTCATACATCATATTCAAACTAATCTGCATTTATATATTTATATATGAACCTTCACCTCTGGAAAAACAATTGCATATGAGAGGGTGCAGGCTTGAAGGTTTATTGCAATTGTTTTAGGTACTTGGGAAATTAAACCAGGTAAAACAGAAGTTAAAGTAAATGAAATTTAAACAGACATAACATTTGTTGAAATAGTAAGACCTTGAATTTTCAGACCTGCAAGACATATATCATTTTAATTGTTCACAGGTAACTTTTCCTGTAACCTTGTCCCTTTCTTTGCCGAAATCAGAAAAAGAATTTTTTTCAGCATGTAAAGGAAATTAAGCGGTTAATCCAACGCTTGCAGTTTTTTCATTGCCTTCAGTAGGTTCAACCTCAAATCCTATTGACAGAGTTTATAATAAGGCTATCACACCCTTGTTACACAGGACAGAATAAAACTCCACTTACTAATGTGGCACTCCCCACAATAGCCTGAGTTTTGCAGAGTTTTTCCTCAGCTGGTTGCAAGTAAGACATTTGGCTATTAGCTGCAGTTTCTATTCTAAATGCTGTTTATTCTTAATTAGTGCTATGTATTATAATCATATTAAATCTGTATATTTAAATATTGAAGCTATTTAAGACTATTTAAAAATTAATTACATTATTGTATATCATATTAAAATTATGACATTTATGTTTTTACTTTGATAGAAAACTATGTTTTTCCCTCACAGTTCTGCCATGACAAATAACCAGTGTTAATAATTAATTAGCAAAATATTCTACAGTTGCTAAATTAAGTATGGAAAACAAAATTCATGCACAAATTAATAGCTATGATTTCATGCAGTACAGTCTAGTTCTTTTTCTGGGCCATCATTAAATCTTCAATCACTAATTATTCCACATTTTCAAGAATTCAGATGTCTTAAAAAATAAAATGCAACTTTTGTTTGCAGACACTTAGCAGTGCCTCTAAATTTTCTGTATGACAGGAGGCACTATTGAGAAGACAGTTTAGGGATCTGAAAGCCTTCACAGAATGAGATGTGGTTTACTGTAGCCCATCACAAATGATAATGCCCTAATTTTCAAAAGGCAGTGGATTTATAACAAGTCCAAATCTTTTCTACTACAAACTTGAAGAATTTCCTCTATCCAACAATTCAATTATTTTAGATATTGTGGAAATACCGCCCCTCCTCCCCAGCATATCATTCCAAAGTGTAGAATTTATTTGCTTTGTATGTTCCAGCATGCTGTGCTGTCTTGACTCCGATTTCTCATTCACAGCCTTGCTTACTTACGGAAGATTCATTGTTAAATTACAGTTGGTATGAACCAGCATGCCAGCATACCATGATATTAATCTCTGAAGTGTTCAATCATTTAACAATAGCCTCATTATTCAAGGGAACACTGAGAATTCAGTTTGTGAAGATTTTCTGACATTTCACTAAAACAATTTACTCTTAAAAGAATTCAATGACTGCAATATATTGTAATATATATATGTACATATACATGCCTCAATCAGATGGTTCCTCTCTAATAATAGACAAGAAAAAGAAGAGGAATTGAAAAGAAAAGGAATTACAGATAAAAGTAACAACTCCAGCTACCACCAGGGACCGTGAACTCAAACTGATAATTTAAAGCTAAAGCATTTTATAGGGTTCACACAGAGGCCACTTGAGTCAAATGTGTGAGTGAGACTTCTTGAGTTCACACAGCTCCCATTTCATTATTTACAAGTTAGAAAAATACAGGTACTTGGGTTGTCTTTAGAAACAATATAATTTTGAGAGGAACTGTTTCTTCAGTATTTTACGTTGCAAAATAAATAATTCAGGAACTACATCATAGAAAATATTCTTTTTCTTCAATATATTTAATCCTTTTATTTCCAGGGCTGGAATGTCACAGTTGTATTCAGTTTCCAAAGGCTGAACTTTGAAAAAAGTGGCACAGAGATGCATATTTTTTTTCTGCCTGAAATTTTCAAGAAGAAATAACAAGAGCTTGGATTTGGATTTTTGCAATTATGGGGGCAAAAGTTCACACTGCTAACCCAGAACTGGGACGGAATACCTCTGGGTTTGAGTTCCTTTGAATTTTAATTCCATCTAGTATATTTATAAAAGCAAAGATTTTTTTAGTCCATTTATTTGTACAACTCTAACATAAAGACAGGCTCGGGAGAGTGTGTGAAAACAGATTCGATAAGCTATTTGTTCGTGATATTTTCAAATACTCACGCACATGTACAATTTCAGGCATGTTGAACTTAAACAGGATGAACGACATTTCTCAAGGTTACATTATGTTTGTAGGCTCATAAATTAATGTGCTTGTTCAGTGTGGAAAGCCCTCCCTACAGCCCCGACACAGCAAACAGATGTACACAGGACATACAGGAGCACATTCCCAGTCAGCCAGGGCTTTGCTTTCCTCAGTGCAAGGCCTATAACCACCACAGTAATTGGCTTGAAGAAGACAAATTTGCTCTGGCTGGTAACTCACCACAACTCCCAGGTATTCACCAAAACCTTCTCTTGCATGATAGTGATGTCCACAATTAAGTTCAAACTAGGTGAAGCTGCCCCACATGTAATATAGATACACAATTTATGACTCATGTAATATTATTTTTTACATTTTCAAATCCACTAAAAAACTTGCAAGTGAATGCAGCATTAAGTGAAGAGTCACCTGATACAAAAATACATTTACAGGTTTAAAAAGATAATTTGTTTAGAGTCTTTGTCTATTGTATAAATAATTATTCACTCTTTATTATCCAAAGACAGAGGGACATATTTGAACATATTAGCCTCACGATGCCAGGTGGATAAATATCTTTGGAGGGGGAAAGCTTATTAAAACCTTCACTTTGGATCAGACTCTTGCTTTCCAGAAATGTAGTACCCATGTGCTGGCTCCAAGGGCTGCCCTATTTTACACTGATGGAGCAATTGCCCTGTGCCTTTAAGTGTCAAAGTTCTACTTTAAGTCATCAAGGGGCAGGTTGTGCAGCATAACTAGCACATCCTGTAGCTCTCTGTTCATCAGTCAACACTTCTGAGCCTAAGAAAAACAAAATTTTAGTTAACCAAAATCTCAGGCTTTGTGCCAGCTGCTCCCACTGGACACCTTGGCCGTGAGTCTTCTACAGAAGAAAAGCCAACACTGGCAATTGCTGTGCTCTGCTCTTGTTCAGTTTGTGCCCAAAAACAGCCAACAGGGACCAGGAAGGGATGAGACAAGCCACGGGATTCACTAAAGCAATAAACTCTTTATATCCATAGAGTCTTCTGTCCTTAAAAGGACACTTGGTTGGTCCCGCTAGGCAGAACCCTAGAAGGAAAGCAATGAAGAGATGCATTGTAGCCCATCCTTTCTGAAATATCCATGGGCAAATCTACAGAAAGGCACAAGAATTTATATATTTTATGTTTCTGCTGAAATTTTTTACCCCAGGAACAAAAGACTCACTGAAAAAACACAGTGACCCCATTTTGAAATCTGACCAGTAATGCTGAATTTGGAAGATATTTAGCTTCAGTTGCTTGGGAGCCCTCAAGAAAAGACTTTTGTATATTACTGGCTTCAGGCATCTTCAAATAAACTAATTAAATAAGATACAATCCTGAAACCATATAAAGATAGACATGGAAAATCTGAGACCTCATTCTGAGTATTGAGCATACTCTGAGAGAGAGAGAATTGTGATTCACTGGGATAAACCCATGTCTTCCTGAAACTGGTGAAGGAGCATACCACTGTCAATTGCTCTTTAATGCACAAGAAAAGGTTATGAAGTTAATTTTTATATTAAAAAGTTACAAATAAATGTGAGACATCCTTTTCTTTTGCTCTATATATTTCAAGCCCTTGTTATAGACTCAGGCTGTATTTTCATGCTTCTCTTTAGAGCCACAAGGGAAAGAAACTTATATTTTTATAAGAATTGAAAGCTGAGTTCTCTACCTTATCACATGCCTAAGGAACTAAGGGTTTAAGAAACAAATACTGTGAACCTAGTAATAAAATTTTGAGGCATGGCAACACCAAGGGCTACGTCTTCATCAAATATTAGTGAACAACCTCAGCTAGGGTAAGAACACTGCTTGACAATTGCATGGTTTGGGTCCCAGAAAACAACACCAAGGAAAAAAAATATAGCAAGGAACAATTCCAGCCTGTGATCTATTCCCCACTTTATAAAAAGAGCTGGATTTAAAGACAAATCAAAACCCCAGTGCTGACACCCCTCACTTACTGCTATCACACACATAAATAACACGTATATCCTATACAGATAAATTATATTACAGTATATCTATTCTGCCAAATGCAATCTCCCAAAGGTGATGGTTTTAAAAATTAGTGACACAAAATTTACAATGATCACCTATAGCAGCAAGCTGCCTGCTTTTTGAACATCCCATCAGAAGAAGTGAAAGCACAAAACCTACTTAAAAAGGTCACAGTCATTCTTCATGGAGTCAAACACACATTCTAAAGAAATAGGCAAATATTCTGCAAATATTTACAACTCTGAATAACTGAATTCATATCCTGGACAGTCTTGAATGCACCCAATTGCCAGCTTTCATCAACCTAGCACCTGCAGTATCAGACCATGTATTTATGCACTCCTGAAACATCTTATTCATCAACAGCATTTGCACTCTTTCCTCCCACTTACTCAGACCTTGGGAGTTTCTGACCCTTTCTCTTTCTGCTGTTCAAGAAAGGAAGTTCTCAAAAGACCAACATCTTGAATAAGAAGCCAAGGCAAAAGAAAAGGTCTGCTCTAGCTTCTCATTTCCCATATGCCTTTGCCCTTCGCTTTACTTGAGCTTGCTCCAGAGACCACAGAGAACCAGAGAAAAACCTGTGGATTTGCCCTGTTTTGCAATTTCTGAGAGCCATTAAATGTTATTCTACATGCAACATTCCATTTTGTAAGACAATTTCCTATGTTCAGACCTCAGTTTCTTTTTGATTCCCACATTCTCAGGACAACAGTTTCTTTGTTCAAGCTTCCATGTTTATGGTATGTTATCTTATCTCTGGTTTAGCCTTTAATATTGAGCAGAGTCAGAAAATAATCATCCTCTTGTTTGGGATGCAAAGGTTTATGTCTGCTTACATTTTTAAGATATACAAACATACTTTCAAAAATCTAAGAAAATATACTCTCATTAATGCTGTTATCTGAATGATGATACTTAACCCCAGTTGCAGCTTAGTTCCCTTATCTTCCCTGTGAAATAGCTTTTTTTCTCTAGGATGCTGTCATTTTACTTTCATATCAGAGCTTGAAAAAACTTTCTCCAGCTCTGCAAAGTGAACAGCAAGGTTGGATTAGAAGGAAACTCGCAGAAGTAAGAGTGAAGCAAACTATTACAGTCGGAGGGGGGTTGGGGGGAAGAAGAATTTTTGTAGCCTCGGGGCCACCCAAAATTGAGAGAGACACAAACAGTGAAACTAATTCAGAGAAGAGATACAAAGACATAAGAGTGGAGAATGGCAGAAAAATTCAGGCCCTAGTCTGAATTCCAAACTGCACCTGCACATGGTGAGGAACACAAGGACCCATCCACACCACAGCCATGCCATTTTTGCAGGAGTACATGGAGCTACCTCAGCTGGCTTTGACCTGATCCCAAGTTTCACTGCTTGGCTCTAATACCCAGAAGCATCTTCAGTAGAGGCTCCTTCAGGAATTGCATGCTGTGAATGTGAAATGCACACTACTGACTCAGCTCTGCATGCTTGTTCTCCATCTAAAAGAAAAATGCACTTGAAAAAAGAAAAAAAGAATCATCATCTGTTTAAACCCCAGGCAGTGTTCTCCCCAAACTCCCCATGTTCCCCATCCCTGACCTTCTCCCAAAGGCTGATTTCTTGCCCACCTCTAAGATTAGTATGTTCAAGACCTGCTCAATTTTGACAGGGAAGAAAAAGCCACCTTGAACAGAAAGCCTTTTGAGTCTTCCCTTACTTTTGAAGTCTTTGTATTTTTTAATCCCTGCTCTGCCAATTTTGTCTCCCTTTCCCCTCCTCCCCTTCAGTGGAAATTTTCTACTCTTTACAAGGCTGTCTCTCTGCAGAAAATTGATTTCCCCTAGGATACAGCCATCCTACTGTTCTATGCATGGTCATTAATGACCATCCTGTTCACCACAGAGACAGACAGACACGGTGGCACTCCTTCCCTGCTCCTTAGCACAGAAAGCACATGGGGGAAAATTGTAACAGCCTCAGAGCTCAACCATACCAAGAGTTCATCGTCCCCAGAAAACACCATATAAAATCCCCAAATGAGCTATTACAAGAATAAAATTATTCTTGCTGGTTTCTGTCACTCTTTACTTCCACTGCATTAGAGTGAATTTTTTTTAATCTCTCCCAGGTAACAACCATTATGTAGTTTCCTCTCTCCCACAGGAGGTAGCTCCCTTCTTCCCCCATATGGGAACAAACCCTAATCAGTTGTTACTTGGACTCATACAGGTTTTTACTTGGGGACTGGCATCAGGCTATCCAAGGGCAGAATTCATTTCAGCACAGATTGCACAACCTGCCTGAAGATGTGAGAAAATACCCGGGTGCTGCACTTCTTGCCATTTTAGCTGCTTTGGAAGTAGTGTACCTGTAGGCTTCACCATCTTACACATAAGAGGGAGATCTGCCATCTCACATCTGACTGCAGGGACGTCCCATCCCTGGACTGACAGACAATTCTCCCCTTAACTCTTGGTGTCTCTGATACCAATGGGTAAACCAAATTACTGTCCTCACAAAACTGCTTAAGCCCTCTCTATAAACATCTGGTGGATGGACTCTAAATTGACTCCCTATCTCCTCCTTGACCCATGGGGTTCTTGTAAGAACTTCCCTTGGTCCCTGCTGCTACAGGGAGGTACAATGGAGGATTCAAAGTCACAAGCTACATTGCTAGTTTCAGATATTTCCAAAAATAAGGAAAAATATTCATAAAGCCTAAATATCAATATAGAGCTGGGTTTTGTGGGTTCTGTTTTGTATTCAGCTTGGTTCCAGCAAATTTACATTAAATAAACAGGAGCAGTGTCTTTAAATCAAAAAGCAAATTTTGAACAAAAGAAAACTTTTCTAGTGACTGTGATCAGAAAAAAACCCAACTCTAAAAATTAGTTCTGAAACTGGAAGAGGGCCTTAGCTACTGAACTGCAACTTGATCTGAAAAATGTCAACACAGTGAATGCCTGATGCAGCACTTCAGAAAAGCCGGGGTGGAGAACTGCCCAAACCAAGATGTTAGTATTTAAATCTCACGGTGTCCAGCTATGCTTTGTATATTGTGCCATGATTTCTTTATATAACTCTCGATAATGCTGGCTGATATTAACCAAGGAAATCCTCTGCATACAAACAGGACAACCCACCCCACTGTAGGTCCCGTAAAATCACATGCTCTGTGGAAATTTCCAAATACCTCGACACAATATGGGTGAGCTAAGGATAAAGTTTCAAGCCTGAACTCCATAATTTCCTGTCTTTTGCTGGTCTACGCAGCCCTTTAATGTTACGTTAATATCATTTCTGTGGGTGTGATTGAATTACCCGCCACTCCTGATGCCAGCATTAGTGGATTTCTGTGTAACAGGAGAGCACGCTTTACTGCTCATACTGTTACTAAATACCATTAAGCAGAGCAGCTGCAGCCCTCCTGATAGCAGGACTGGAGGGCTACCTCGTTAGGAGGGGACAAGCACTTTACTACTGGCACACAGCCTGAGCCCCAAGAGCTCTCATCTCAGCACGTCCAATTTGCCTCGACGTCCCCACCAGGCAGCCTGCTGCAGCATATCCCAGCCAAAAAAGGTCTCCAGGCCTGTAAGTCTGCTGAGATGCAGAGATCCCTCTCACAGGCTCAACATCCCCAGTCCTACACGATGCTGCTGTGACTTGGCAGCTTGAAAAGATAGAAATGTATTTACTTGGCGACCTTTCGGCTCCAGGTGCAACAGAGGGCTGCTAAACTGTCCACTGAGAGCACGCCTCACACACTGGTGACAGCTACTAACTAGTGGCACAGTGCTTTAAAAATCCCTTTCCAAAGTCTTTGTGGAGAGATTAAAATGCCAGATGTACGTGAATTGTAAGAACTCCACGGCAGCCTCCAAAGGGAGATTTAACATGAGTTTCTCATCAATATCCTTGCACTGCTAACCAGCACCTACAAAGCAAATATGAGCCTGACTTCTCTGCAGACACATTCCTTTTTAGAGGAGGATTGCATTAGAGTAGAGAGGCAGAGATGAGGAGCTATGGAAAAAATAATGAGGAAGAATAAGGAGTTTACACATCGTTGGCTCACCACACACTGACAGACAAAATCATCCAAGCAGCTGCAATAAGCTGTAGTTACACTTCCTGCCTCTCTAATCTACCTCTTCCTCACCAAAAAATGCTTGTATGCTGCCTATGGAGCTGTACTTGACCAGAAGCAGTGGGAGATTCAGCTGCTAGCACTGAACTAACAGCAGCCCCATGTCCTCAACGGACCATGGGAACACCATGGCAGGGACACAGGAGGGACAAGAAATGTGGTCTTGTGACTGAGAGAAATTCTTGTTTCTCTATATCTAAGTCCAGTAAGAACCAACAAACAAACACAGGAATCTTATTAAGAATTACCACTCAGGAATCTAATAAGAATTACCACTTGCAAATCCCATGTTATAAAAGAGACAGTTTTTTCTTACCCCTCCATGAAAATAGAACAACTACAATTCCTGAAAGTGCTGATAGCATTTAACAGCTCTATCATTACAACCTGCTTCCCACATCTATAAAACCTCCAAACAGTTATGTCTGTAGTCCAATTCTTATGTTAGGCAATGACCAAAATCACGTCATGAGTATAGTGCCTCGCTTTCATTTAAACCACACCAAGGATTTGGTCATTTTCCATTTTTTCCACCACAGGCATCATTTTTCCTTTCCATCTAGAAGCACTTGCCTTGACTTTATTTTATTCTGAGTCGAGAGATTGTCCTATATGAAAACTTCAGGTCCTTGCACTGGCTGTATGTTCATATATGTGATAGGAATTCATTTGTTATGAGGCACTTAATTTGTTCCTAAGGCACTTAATAAACTTCACATTGAAATATTTGTGCTGAATTATTATAATTTTAAAAAAAACCTTCCTAGCCATAGTCTATTTAACTGCCAATTCTAAATTTGGTGTTCATTTAAGTAAAGCAGAGGAGACCCTATACATTAAAGGTGAGTAGAGAAATTGTTAGGTATGGCTTAGATTCACATTCCTTACTTTTAAAAGTAAAGCTTCAAGGGTGCTGCAGTTTTCTCATTCTATGGCGTTTTGTTGGATGGACAGACACATGATTGATTACCTTAAAATTAAAGGTAATCAAAACCTCAGAGGTTTAGAGGTGAGCTTCTGCTTCTGACCAAATGCCAGTGCCAGTGTTCTGCCATCTCACAGAGTGCATGTGGCACCCCCTGACACTCCTACTATGGCACTGCTGCAGCTTTTGGGTACCATTTCCCCTGCGTAGGAGCACAGATGTTCCATTAATACATTTCATTCATTTAAGGACACATACACACATACATAAACTAAATATAATAACAAATGTCCACAAATATGAAATAATTAATTTTAAAAACATTTAAATGATGCCTACAGTCCTTGATGAAATTATCTGAAGGTTGGGGAAAACTGTCTTACAATCAGATACTTAAACTGCTCCATCTATTTGGATTCTTAAAAAAAAAATCTGAGAAGTGACTGCATAAGTGCATCTGGGAGAAAAATGGAGCAGGAGAATTCAGAGAGATCCTTATCTCATTACTCCAAGAACAAACAGAGAGAAATTAATACCAGAAACTTGATTTGCAATAAAGTGGGTTAGAAATTCTGGGGAACGTGGTTAACAGGAACAAACTTTTGGCAACAGTGGTAGGTTTGCTGTTGTTTTCTATCTTCAGTTCCAGAGTGGGTGCTTTCCTTGAACACATTTTTTACATCAAAATAAATTTCTTTGCTTAGTCCAGGAACAAAGAAGGGAAATTTAAAGATCTGAATCAACCAGAAAATTACGGTAGACCGTCCCTTGGTCTCTTCTGGATCTTAAAATCTATGACTTTGTGAATAATTTTATCCCTTTTAATTATTAGTTCCCTACTATAAAAAAAACTAAAAAGTTAATGTTCTTCTTGAATCAATGAATTACAGAAAATAATTGAAGTTTCATAATTGGATTATAACCCCAGGAGAATATGGAAATGCTGAACTGGGAAGCTGAAGTAAGGAAAGCATGTCTGGTTTTGTTTTTTGGTTTTTTTTTTTTAATGTGATCACCAGTCAGTAACAGTCATAAATGCTTCACTTATTACCTGTATTACACTGAAACAATAACATGCCTGTGATCCTGCAATAACTGCTTTGAACAGACTGCTGTGCTTCCATGAAGCTTCCACGGACTTAGGTGTCTGTTGGCAGAAATCTTATTTCAGACGAGGTCCTATAATTCCACATTGCTATTGCCTTCCCTGTTTTATTTAAGGTTGCCCCCAGAGCTGTGGTTAGATACCTTCCAAGAGAACCAGCATTAGAGGTCTCCACATTCCCTATAGCTCATGAATGGGACACAGAAAACACCTGCCCAAGACAGAGAAAACCTTTTTAGATCTCTGTCAGTCCAACATCTTTTAAAAATTAGGCTGAAAGCATTCCATCATTCCCGTCTCTAACAAGACAAACAGAAAAACCTCTGACGTAGCTTCAACGATTCTAAGAAATTCCTTCTCTAGTGAACATCTTTAAAAAAAAAATTAAAGCCTTTTGCAGCTTTTTACACAAATCTAGTAACAACACTTGTCACACAAATAATTCTGGGAAGTTACCAAATACTTGGAATGAAGGACATTGCATGCTACATAGCACAGAGCTCTTGTCGATGCTTGTTTGGAATGGTATGAGAAAGTCTAGCGGCTGAACACAATGACATTTTTGTTTTCATGCTGATAATATTCAATAGCTTTGCCACCAAAGTTGGCCTGCCACTTCCCCTTGCATAGAAATTTCAGGCATGCAGTAAGGTTTTTGCCATGAGCTGGAAGCAGTGCCCAGGTTATTCTTGGTTTGGGGAGGGGGGTTGTTAAGCATAGCTGGTATTGTTTTCTTTCAGCAAAGCTTTAGGACAATGCAGTTCTTAAACAGAGCAGAACATTATCTGCGTCATACCTTCAAGGAAAAGGTTAAAGAAACATTTCTGCCACACAAATGTCAGAACATGAACAGCATGTCTCCATCTCCTCTCAAAAGCTGGTGACTCCTGAGGAGTATAAACCACATGCCAGTCACAGAACTTCCGTCTCCACTCTCTGCCCATGCACGACAGCAACTGGCTCTGCTCTCCCACTGTTACCATCAGCTCTCAAAGGATATGAGATCAGAAAGACACACTGAATCTGACACCATGGAATTCAGGAGAACAAACACCAAAAATGCAGACAAATCTAAAACACATGGATAAGCTTCAAAACAGAAGAAATAAAGATAACCAGAACTTGCGTTGCCACTAGAAAAAGAAAAAAAAAAAAAAACACAGCAAAACACCATTATGACTTAAAGGACAGCAGTGTAGCAACCTTTATCAAACCAACAGAATTTCAGCCAGCTCCCTCACTGGAAAACAGAAACCAAGCATCAGAGTTTTACAAGACACCTTAAGAGGCTGAAAAATTCAGACTGTCAAGAGATACATGGTTATGAAAGCCCTTTCACAGAGAACATCCACATTAGAAAAACAGACATGTCCCACAGACTTATATGGTGGAGAGCCTGTCTGTCCTTTGGACAGTTTCTGGCCATGAACACTTTCAGACTCAAATGGCAAAATCAATGGCCATCACAGATGGTGATGCCACAGCTGACTGGCTGCACAAAAAATATGTTGGAGAAGTGGAGAAAGCAAGAGGACAAGGAAAAACTGGAAACAGACATCTCAGCACATGTTAGAAGAAGCTCATTAACTGTGTTGTCCTCCTATCTCAACACCCCTCCTGCACAGTAAGCAAAACAAGTGGCTGTTACGGTAATGCCCTTCACACTGCTACAGAAAACTCAATATTTCTGAGTTCTCTTTTTAGTTGGGGGGTGGTTTTTTTTTTTTTTTTTATTCTACAAGGACTTTAATTAAAATTCATCAGAAGAAATATTTTCAGCAGCAGTGTCTGAAAATGCTGCCTCCTCCCATATCTTCCATTAAATCAGGTTTATCCAACTTGAAAGGAGATGAGAAACTCTCACTGACACTCTGTCACACTCCAGTGAAAAGACAGGCGCATTCAAAACAGAGGAGAGTGCAGGTGTTCATTTATTACTTTATGCAGGTTATTTTTCTGCCTTTCTTCCTGACAATGGGAACGTTCACATCCCAGATGGAGCTCTCTGTAGTGCTGTGGGCATTTGCTGACCTAAAGTTTTGTTTTCCCTGATGAAAGAGGCAAGGTAAGAGGAGGATTGGTTCATTGCCTACTGAGGCAGCTTTCATGTTTGTTTCTAGCAATGGAAAACATTTGGGGATTATTTCAATGGGAATGAATGTACAAATAATTTTTCAACTATATCAGGTAACAGAGAAAAAAACCTGTACACATCCATGTCCATATTTATACACTGCAAAAATATAGTATTCATATAATTGACTTTAAAACTGCAAAGCAACTCATTTCAGAAATGAATACTTTGTTCAAAGGAAATACAAAGCCACTGCCTTACATCATTTCAGACCTAGAGAGTAACCCCACAATGTTTCTCAAAGCACTGATTATCATCATCATCACTAGAAAGATGTCCTCAATGCAAAAAATTAATGAATCATGTCCACAGCATTAGGTTTCTCTGCTTTTAGGCCTACTTTATGAATCCTTAGCAATCACCATTTGGCCTCTGATAAAAAGCATTTTGACTTTAAAAAATTAATCTTCTTTCCCCATCCTGCCTCTCTCAATAAACTTTTAGGAAAAGTCCATGATATAAAGAACTTGAGAAGAAGACAGATTTCTCCAATCTAACCCATCAGTGTGTTTTTGTCTGTTCTGGGGACACCACCATTAACAAATGAGAGGAATATGCTCAAGTAGTTCCCTCCTTGCTTTCTATCAGCACATTAGTCCAGTGGGGTGCTTGATCCAGCAGTACACCCTTCTTAGGACTTTGCTTTCCTGATTTTACTTGGAATAAAAAAGAAAATCCGGAGGGGGGGGGGGGGGGGATTTTTTTTGGTTTTTTTTTTTTTTTCATCTCAAGTATGGGCATTTCTTTCACTCCCATGAAGACTGATCTCTTCAGCAGATTTCATAGCCATTCCCAGTTCTCATATTACCAGGATACACTGAACCAAAATATCCACCAAGATTTTAAGCAGGAACTATTCCTTGTGATGCCACATGGTTCCTATATGAGCTAATCCCAGTGAATAAGTGCTCTCACCTTCATGCCCTTTCAGTCTCTGCTATATCACAGAGCAATGGTGTCAGCTGATATTAATTACAGCAGAGATCGAGGTTGTGGTTCTGTTTGAATTAATATGGAAGACAGAGTGCACATTGCTTTAACATACAGAATGTTACAGAACACTGTAAATTCCTTTACCACGCCAAAGATTATTTCTTAAAAACTGAGGAGCAGACACAGCCTAATGATCTGTAAGTCTCAGATACTTTGGGTTTTGTTTTCACCAGGGTTGGGATGAGAATATCAGTTTACACTGGGTCCAAATTTTGTCCGACTTTATTGTGAAAGACATTTACTGCAGAGATTGTTTTGGTCCTTTTGGTCCTGAGCTCACTATGGGAATTGTATTTTGGTTAACCTTTATTTTATCTATAGTTCACAGTAATTCTTTTCATTTAACTTTTTTAAGGCAGTAAAAAAACAGGAAAGGAAGGGAATTTACTTTCCCCACACCTTCATTTCATCAGTTTTCATATAATATAAAATTAACATAATATAATATAGTCTTGTTATTTAAACAAAATAAAAGGAAAATAAAAATAGTCAGGAATGTATAGCTCTTGCTGCCTTAACACATGGCAGGAATGACCATCATGCACTTGCTTATATAAGGCTTAGTCTAATGGAGATGTTGTACTTGCTGCAGCCATTAACTAGACAACCTATCCTGAAAGGCACCTTGAACTCCTCTGAAACCTCAATGAACTCGGCCTTTTTCACTGAGGGCAAAAGGAATGCACACAGTTCGTTTCAAAAATAGTCTAGAATTTAAGTAGATTAATGTGTGACTTCTCAATTGATAACCTCAGTTACATTAGCCTTGGGACTAACCCCTAAATAGAACCTGAACAGTGACAGCCTGAATATTTATTCAGACGTTCCACAAGACAAAACCAAGGACATTCAAAATCAAATGAGAGGCTAAAATCTCACACTTAATGAATTGTCAAGGAGTCACTCTGGATACCTTCAGACAAAAGAGAAATTAAAAAAACAAACAAACAAANTACTTGTGACAAAGCAAAAAAAAACCAAACAAACAAACAAAAAAAAAAAAAAAACAAAAAAACCCCCACTAAAACAACCAACCCCACTAACCCAAAACAACCACATAACATTGAATAATCTGCTCAAAAGTATCAATCTGTAAGTTATTTAAAGAAAGCAACATTCATGGAAATCATTATGCAGCAGGAATTTCCCATAACTGAAAAACCTCAGAGAATTCTGTTGCATCTTCCTCAAGAGTTAGCCTGAGCAGCACACAGACTTACTCTCTTTAGGTTCAGGTATTTTTTATTGTTCTTGTTGTTTTAATTAATTAAATAGGCCCTTTAATTTTACCCCGGAACACAAAGAAGTCAAGTTCACTGAATCAAGATGGACAGAGATTATCTTTTGAATACATGTCAATGTCTTAACTATGCAATGGAGAAGGCTTAGGTTTTAATCAAATGCTGGATTTTTAAGCCAACTTTTCAAAATTACTTGGGAGGGGATGGGGAGGAAAATATATAAAATAACTCTTTTCCCAAATTTTCTTTCCCTTCTGCAAAGCTTATTTTATCTTTTGAAAATTTTGGGCCTAAATCTTCTTCGGTGCAAAAATGTAAGAACAAACAGAAATACCAAAATCTTGAGAAGCAGACTGATTTCTTTAAATTAAATATGTTTTAAAATCATGAAGCTCAGATGTTTGATCTGTGTGTGAGATTTCTTTCAACTTATCTTCACCAGGATGCAGTTAAGAAGAACAGGATGAGTCTAGTATAATAATAAGGCACTAATTCATCTGTGTATGTTTTTAAGAAGATCTTGGATTTCTTCTGGGTGAAATATAAGACAATGCATGAAAATTAAAAGGGATGGATTATTACTATTTCAAAGATAATAATTTATATTTTGCTTGTTCAGTGACACACCATGCAAATTTTCCTGTCTATAATGTTACATTTTAAGGCTAATTATCTTCCCTTTTGCTGAAAAGCATATTTTGACTAGACAGATACACACACAATGGTGTATACCACTGCACCAGCAGAGTGTGTGCACCTCCAAGAAATAAGTGATAACTATGTGACACTTACTATTATCTTCATGAAATATGTATTTAAATTTCAGACTAATAAGTTCTGATGACCAATATAATCACAGATAAGTATAAAGCCTCCTTTTTTTTTGAACCTCAGAAAATGTTGAGAGACCAAGGTCCATTTTTGGCAGTTTCTTTACTCACTGTTTATAAAAATCCAGAAGATGAAGCATACACAAAAGAACAACAGATTCTTGCTTGCTTTAACACTTTCATTCTTTTTTGATATAACTTTTGAAAGAGTTATTGTAGAGAGTCCCAAAGACACAGTGCAACCTAACAGCTCCCTGCTGCGAAAGCGAATTTGATGAAATTCTGCTGGACACATGTTAAACCAACTACTGAGGATCAGAACCACACAAAAAGAAAAATCTTCCAGTAGCAATTTTATTTTTCATTTACTCAGCTACTGTACAGCCTATGATGACTTGTTTTCCTCTAGTTATATGAACAGTTTGACAGATTACTGTGACAAGGTTACTCTCAAATTGATAAAAGGTTTGATAGTGTCGGAACATTTGTCAGAAATGTCTCACATCACGTGTAATGGACTCTGCAGTTCAAGCATCAATGGTACTCCAGTCTGCTGTTTTCTGTTTAGTGTGCAATGCACACCAACAAAAACACACAGGAAAAAAGACAGAAAAGCAGGCAGGATTTATCAAAACAGCCTCGTACTTTATCAAACAATTCTGATTAAAGGGGTTTCTCTTCCTTATCCCACCTGACAAAATGGAATTAAATTAAAAACTTTACATGTGACTTGAAGGGTAGCCTCCATATGGAACTAAACCTGAAAATGGGATATGATAATGTATGTAAACATAAGTGTTTACAGCATTTCCTGTACTTCTGAAAGGGAAATATTGTGGGTTTAGAACATTATTCCTCAGCCTGCCAAATGTGAGACATTACAAGTGATAGTTGTACTGCTAGCAGCCTTGTCCCATGCTAGAGCAGAGGAAATGGGTTCAGAAGGGCTCATTTTAGGCACTGGCAGATAGCCTATGGGAAACAGTGTGCTGGACATAAGCCAGCTTTGGTGAATACTTCCCTTAAATACAGCTCTCCAAAAATACTGTACTACAAAATAACAATACGGTTTATGGATTGGAATTAAGGTTTTCATTTCAAATCTTGCAGCAAATTATGCTAATATTAGGCTATGCAGGAAGCCTAGGAGCCAGCACCTTCTGCTCATTTGTAAATACCTGTTCACATGAAGACTTTAATGCCCGGTGAAGCCCCAGCCGTGTAAGCTTCAAGAGAGCTCTACAGAGGACAACATTTCTGAGCAGAAAAATCCTTTCTTGTTCATACATACAGCAGTTGAGTTTGGTTTTAGTGGGGTTTTTGGGGAAAAGGGTTGGGTTTGAGGGTTTTTTTGGGAGTGGGGACAGATAAGAGCTTTGGGGTGAAGAGATAAGAGCTTTGGACCTTTATCTACCTCTGCTGTGCAACCACCTGCAAAGGTAAAGAAAATATCTTGCAATGTATTACTTAAAATCTACACACTGCTGTCATGAGCAAGAGTGTCTGAGATTGCTTAAAAAATCACTGGCAAGGATATGAGCAAAAGTCAGATTTAAGCATCGCAGATCACACTGCAGCCCGGAAAGGACTGGGGGGAATCCACCGCGATGGCTGCCAGTATAAATTCTTATATTTTCAAATGTTTAAGTTTCCCTACATTGTCTTTCTCTTCTGCCTTCATAAATTCTTTTTACTTTTCTGAAAAAAAAAGTCAGAAGAACTATCTGGTTTCTCCTCACTGACATTCAGCCAAAGGATAGAAAAATCAGCAAAACGAGCGTCAGCATTTTTCTTAAAGAACATCTGTTCACACAGGAACCTCATGACAGCAAGACAAAGCCCTCTAATCTTCTATCAGATTAAGTTTAGTGGAGCACATTAAAAAATTTGCCACAGTGCTAAAAGGAAGCTCTGAGATACTTGATGTGCACTTCCCATACGCAGACAAGGGGTAGGGACACACTGAACTCCATGATTCAAGTATCACTGCTCACACCACAGCCTCACACCATGATGGCAAGCACTTAGGCACCACAGCTGTGAGGCTCTTTCAGCAATAGTTAGTTCAGTCCTGATCAGCTGAAAGCATTTATGTCAACTGGAGAAGGGTCAGACTGCAAGAAGATGTAGCACAGAACAGCTTTTTGAACGTCAGCAGACTACAGTCAGTTTATACCTACTGAGGACCTGGCCCTTGAACTGGGATTATCTGTGACTGTCATGTGCGGAAAGTGTCAGTGAATGTCATTTGTACAAATATTGGACAGGTACGCTCACATTTCAGCTTGCATGGAACAAGAAACATCACCAGCGCACTATCCTCCTGTGAGCAGTGAGCCACTTCTACCCACAGGAGCTTCAACAGCACAAAGTCACAGGGAAGTTTCACTCAAGCCCAGGTATCACTTCAGTAAGACTGCTAACTCCAGTCCTGGCCAGTCATGCCCACATAAAGAGTACTCAGGGAAGCCTTTCAGGATTTTTAGTCAAAATCAGGAAAGGCAGAACGTCATAAAATTGTAAAAACCCACTGAATTGTTACTCCTATTGCAAGCTTCAAAACAACAGCCATTTGGATTCAGGTCTGTAGACTGTTCCTTATTTTACCAAATTTCATTTATTGATATCTATTTGAAAGGCTGATTTTTGATGACAAAATAGAGAGATGGTGTTGTCTTTTGGAATAGATGACTCTATGGCAAAAGCACTGCAGTTCTGCACCAAAACAAGAGTGGATTTTTATTTTCCAAATTTCTCCTCGGGCTTATTTCAACTCAAAAAAAAAAAAAAGTGTTATGCTAAATTCCACCATGGTGACCTCTGGCTGGAATCTCAAACTGGGTTATTCACCTCCCTCATGTCAACAATAATAATCAAGACTTTGGAATTCCAATCAGAATGTCATTTCATATTGCCCACTACATTTAGTCAAGAGAAGAAGGGTAGAAGAGTGCAACACTTTAGGAGGTAGCCCTTTTCATGATGCATGAGGAGCAAAGAGCTCCTTTATGCCACCTCTTTGATTTCAACACAAATAAAACACAATAAAACCAACCTTTATCAGTACAGTCTGCAAATATGACTCTCAAGATAAACAGGGAGGTAGAGGGTGCCATTTTCTACGGCATCATTTTTCAGTGGCTCTGTAGTTAATTAGATGTTAATTATATGACTACAAGGCCACCTTCAGAGGGTTTCGTACTTCTCAGTCTTTGAGCCCAGCAATGTGACACAGCAATCATAAAAAGTGATAAATGATTGAGGGAGGAACACCCATGTTGTGTTGTGCACTGGGTTGTGATTCACAGATCATTATGACTGTAAAATCTGTCATTAGGGAGGCTTTCCTGCCATGCAAATTCTCCTTTTAACATAAGAAATCAAGCAGATTAGAGCAAACAGAAGTCAGAGTCAAGGCCCTCACACCTCTCCTCCCCTAAACTCATTACCTGAAGGTTTTTAGCAGGCATTAATTAGCCATCCAAACTAAAGGAAAAACAGTCAACCTTCAAGTGCAGGAGGCTCCTGATGCCTTTTAGGGGCCACACAAGCGTAAGCAGGAAGGTCAGCTCTGACATGTTCTACAGAAAGCCTGTGAGCATTTTAAGGTGACTTACGGCTGGCACAGCTTGATGAGGTCCTGGTCGGTGGTGCCGGGTGGAAGGCCTCGAATGTACAGGTTGGTTTTACTCAACTGCTCTCCGCTGCTGTTGTTGCTGCTGTTGTTGCTGCTGTTTGTGCTGGGGCTGGGAGGAGCCATGGGGTGGGGAGCTGGTGCATAGGACTGCTGGAAACAGAGCAAAACAAAAAGGCTGTTATTGGAAAAGACAAAACAGCACAGTGTGCGTTAGCTAGGTAAATCCAGAACTATGCTATGCTCATCGTGCCCTCCCTGACCACTTCCAGCTGCCCACTCCTATGGTGCCTGTACCCACTCCCAACCAGCAAAACAGGACCAGCCAACATTTTGGGTTCATAGCTATGAAATGCATTATTCTACATTATACTACACTTTTTAATTTAGAGTTAAAGTAGCTAGATCACAAAGCAAAGCTCTGAAATGACAGATACTCAAGGAGTAACTCGCATTAAAGAAAGAAATTAAACACAATCTGCTCTAAGAGTATGCTAAAACACAAATAAGAATATCTAGCCAAAGGTACAGAAGCTGGTGCCAGAAGCCGAGTTAGTCTTTTCTAAACACGAGGAGCACCCAGTACACACACAGTCAGGTGGCAGAGGGTTGGCCAGTCTGAGAGAGGAAAGAAATTCCAAAGCAGCCTGAAAACACTCTGATGTTACGGATGTCTTTCGCAACAGAGAAACAGGCTTTGGAAAAGATGATCAGGCCAAGACCTTCTGCTCTCAAAATCATACCCACTTCTGAACAACCACAAACCACACACAGCAACTGGGAAATATTGCTTAAGAAGGGAGGCATTCTCAGAGGGAAAAAAGTATTCTCCCCTAACTCATTGGTGAATACATGCTGTGAAAAAAGACATACACATGCTAGAAAAATTACCTAAACATCTCTGATCTGAGGCAACAACAGAGAATTTTGCAAGCATCCCTGGCTCTCTGACCACTGGAGTATTTACTCACAGCACAGGGTGCTTGCCAGGAGAACAAAGGAGCAATTGGAAGGAGGAGAACATCTTGTCACCACTGTGACCTATGCAGAAAAGCTGAAATCTAGGGAAGAATTTGCAGGAGCTGGAGGATCCTGAGGACCCAGCTCTAGATGGGCAGCAAGGGGAACTGAAGTCAGAGCTCCCAGAATGTAACTGCCTGCTGAGAGGGAGAAAATCCCATTTCCACGAAGCAATCAGCACATTCTGCTAGCTTTATGTGTAGTGACAACAGCAGGTAAATGTTGGATCAATGCTAAGTTCACCATGCTATGCTAATGACCTAATAAAAGCAAAACATCTGCAATTTTCATTACAGCAGCAATGACACTTTAGTGACTTCTAATGTACTTGTTCTACATTTAGGCCTTGAACAGAGAAAATATTTAAGTTTGTGAGTAATTCTGATCACGCTAATCAACTGCCCCTTTAATGTCAGTGGCTCTGCTGTAGTGCTTATAATTATGCATACACTAAATCACAGTCTTGGTAGATGGATGTTTCTAAATTAGTACCTCTAAACTCTTTCAAACAAGTCCCTCTGTTTAGTCCCTTACTTAGAAGGAAAAAAAAAAAAGTTGGAGACTATAAGGGGAGCATCCATGACAGGTGATGATCAGACATTTCAATGACATGAAACACCACACTTCACCAATGCCTTTCCTCCTGGGCTACTCCCTCCTTGTTCCCAGTTTCTCCCATTTAAATCAGGAGAGAGGGAACATAGTGCCAAGTGTCAAGACATCAGAATTCCTCTGCAATCTCACCTGGTTGTCATATGACTCAGTAGGAGCCATTAAAAGAAAAAATACTGGTTTTTAGTGTGATCACCATGCTTTCAAGTAATGACATTCACTCTCATCTCCAGTAAAAGAGAAAGGGCAATGAGCTCCCTTCCCCAAGTCTCTGCACAGATACTTTTGCTGACAATCAAAAGCACTTAATGCATACGGATCATATTTCTCTGCACACACATTTTATCACTGGGTAATCCCTACCCACTTGAGCTTCAACGTCATTCCCAGAAATAGAGAGCTGAAGCAGCAGCCTTGAGTACCAGCACATGCAACCACCACAAGTGAGCCCCAGCACTGGGGATACATCTTGGAAATCAGCTCCATGCCATGGCGGCAGCCAAGCTGGATAACGCTAGCCTGTATTAAATACATATATTAAATGCATCTATATATTATAATATCCTGTCTGAAAGCATATTTAAATCTGTGTGTACTGCAGGACCATAGAAGAAGCAAGTAGGACTGTGTATAACACATTGGGCTTTAATATATCAAGAGCTCAGGAAATATCCCTTGCTAATCTTGCAAATTTTGAGCACTGCTAAGGTTAAATAAAAAGACAAACAGAGGTCAAGGTTACATTCTTACTGCTTTAGCCTACACCTCCCAGATTACCATGCACACTGAAAGCACATAAATGATGTAAAGCAGTGAAAAATCTTCCCATAAGCCAATGAAGTGCTATGTACTTTAATTATTAATTGTTATTATTATATATGTCTTAGCAGGGGATAATGAGTAGATGTCCTATTCACACACCAACCTAATAAGCAAGAAAAAGAAAAAAAAAAAGTGGAAATTTACCTTTGAAATACAAAGAGCAATTTTCATTCTAAGATCTTTACCCTCACACAGAGGAAAACACTGGGGGCCTAATTCTAATTTAAGCTTAAGACATTTTATCCCTCTCAGCCAGCTGAAAGGGGCTGTAGAAGTGAACACGAAATACATTTACACCGATTTTGAGGCCACAGCTATTAAAAAAAAAAAAA